>JAODAL010036255.1:0-41926 GCA_025379985.1 Phyllomedusa bahiana
GGGGAATGCAGATCCCTTCTGGGGGTAATGTTTGATGGCAAAGGTCCCAGTCCCCCGGTATTGGGCAGAGGGAGGGGGTATGTAGGAGGGCACAAGGTGCCGTTATTTGTCTTGGTGTCAGCGGCAGCAGGCCACTGACACAGGTTTTGTATTTGTAGTATGGCAGTAATGCCGTGATCCGGGTCGGGCTTTATTGGAGCAGTCTGTAGAGTTGGGTGGGACAGGCCGCTCCCACATCCAGTCCTGGGCTTACCAGCCCTATATAAGGCCAGCAGGCTCAGGGGAGAGGGGGTGTGGTTCCCTACCTTGTACAAACTGCTCAGTGGAGCTAGTGTTTGGAAGAGAGCCAGAGCTGGGCCTTGCACTCCAGAGAGAGAGACTGAGACCTGCATGTGGTTTCCTTGCCAGGGAACCAGAGTACGGTACTGCACGTATACCCGTGACTGTGTTTTGTTCCGTATATCTTTTTGTTTGGGTGAAGCAAGCCTGCCGTTTATTTGCATGTTTTTTGTGGAGTGCTCCAATAAACCTTGCTGTGTTTCACATCAAAGAACTGCTTCCGTTTAAACTAATCCCTACACCCCTTAAACCTAATAATTGGTTGGGCCACCCTTAAGAGCAACAACTGAAATTAAGCTTTGTGATAACTGCCACTGAGTCTTTTACAATGCTCGGGAGGAATTTAGGCCCACCTTCTGTGTAGAATTATTGTTATTCACCCACAATGGAGTGTTTCCGAGCATGAACCCCTTTTTTAAGGTCATGCCAAAGTATCTCAGTCGGATTAAGGTCAGGACTTTGACTAGGCCACTCCAAAGATTTCACTCTGTTTTCCTTAAGCCATTCAATGATGGACTTGCTGGCATGTTTTGAATCATTGTCCTGCTGCATAACCCAAGTGCGCTTCAACTTCCAGATAGCCTGGAATTCTCCTTCATGATTTGCTGGTAGACAGCAGAATTCATGGCTACATTTATCACAGCAAGTTGTCCAGATCCTGAAGCAGCAAAACAGCCCCAGATCATCACACTACCACGCACCATGTTTTACTGTTGCTATAATGTTCCTTTTCTGAAATGTTGTGTTGCTTCTACACCAGAAGTAATGGAACTTCACCTTCCAAAAATTAAACTTTTGTTTCTGCAATCCACAGAATCTTCTCCTGAAAGTACTAGTGATCATCAAGATGTTTTCTGGCAAAACTGCATTGAACCTTTATGTGCTTTTTGCACAGCAGTTGTCTTTGTCTTGGAACTCTGCCATGCAGACCATTTTTGGACAGTCATGAACACTGACCGTAACTGAGGCAAGTGAGGCCTAAAATTCGTTTGATCTTGGTGTGGGGTGCTTTCTGACCTCTTGGATGAGTCGTCGCCGTGCTTTTGGGGTAATTTTGCATGGCCAGCCACTCCTGGAAAGGTTCACCACAGTTCCATGTTTTCACCATTTGTGGATAATGGATCTCTAAGTGGTTCTCTTGAATCCCAAAGCTTTAGAGATGGCTTTATAACCCTTCGTACTAGCTCATACAGCCACACACATAATGGCAAGGTACTCTCTACAAGTGACCAGAAAAAATATATCAGAGGAGTGGAAGAACAAAAGTTTGGAAAGTGAGTAATTTGTTGAGTAATAGAAACTTCTTTAGTGGGGTCTTCAAGCTGGCAGTGTATGTGAAACAGGTGTAAAAAATACAGACCTTTGTACAGTGAAATACTTATAATGTGGTATATTCCGATATAATATATTTATATAATATTTCAATGGTGTAATCAAAGATGGAGGCTTTTGTGTGAGTCACACATGAGGATGGTGTCAGTTTGAACTGGTTTCTTGGAATGCACCAGATAACATTCAGGTGCTAATTTAAGGTAAAATAATAGGAATTTGCTCACTCTAAGGATAACATTGTGTAACCTGATTGATAAGCTCCATCCTTCTAGGTGAGAGGAGGATGTATGATTGGGATACACATGGAGGTATGGAGAGGAAGGTGGAGATTGAGCTCCATGGGGGATGGGGCAGGTATGATCTTTGAGATGGGGTATAAAAGACACCGGCAAACGGTTGGACGCTGTCTTGCGAGGAGGCCAGCAAACTGGGGTAAGCTCTTGCTTTCAGGAAGGGAACACCCTTGGTGGGACCCTCTGGAAACACACATGGAGAAAAGAACTTATTGTGTGAAGGCCACCTCCCCTGCTTCCTTGCCGGATCTGTTGTACCTTAGCCTTTAGAGAACGCGTTCCTGAAGTGTTATGTTCTATCATGTATCCTGACCTCTGCTTCCGTCCACTGACCATGTTTTGCTTGCTGTCTGCACCGACCTCTTTGCCTGTCCTCGACTATGACTTTGCCTGCTGATTTTGTACGACGCTACACCTCTGCCACCGCAATTCACATCAAGGGTAGCGACCTGGGGGCTTGCGGTGCCTTGAGGTGGGCTTTGGTGAAAACCAGGGGCCCCTTAGACGCTACTCCCTAATACGGCTTACAGCACCACTTGTGGTGACACTATGGTCCTTACATTTAGACATGGCCATGGATCCCACCACGGTGTCCCTGCCGAATATTCATGATTTCCCGACTGTTGTTTCCCATCAGTCTCTGGGCAAATCATCCAGCAAATCATCCAGCAGGTGCAACAAACCACTATGATGCAACAACTCCTTGCAGTCCAGCAACCACACGCGGCAATTCCTCCACCTAAGGTTCCTGTGGTGCCTGTCAGTTCCAAGCTGCATCTCTACTTGCCGACCAAGTATGATGGAAACCCTAGGGCCCGTAGGTGTTTCATTACGCAGTGCACCATGCACGTTGAACTTATTGCTAACCAGTTTTCCACTGAACATTTCAAGGTGGCATTGGTGGTCAGCCTGCCTCTCCAGGGAAATTCTGACATGGGCTACTCCTCTTTGGGACAGGGACGATCCTGTGACTACTAATCTCCACACATTCCTGAACGAGTTCCACAGAGTTTTTGAGGAACCTGTCTGTATATCTTCTGCTATGACTGCTCTGCTATGACTGCTCTGGCAATATGCCATAGAGTTGTCTCTTGTCTCTGAACTATTATGGAATAACAGGGCTCTTGTCGTCATGTTCTTGAAGGGTTTTGCAGGTAGAACAAAAGATGACCTGGCTGTAAACCCTGAGTCACTTCATCCATCTGGCCACTTGCATTGACATTCGGTTCTCGAAAGAAAGGATCTTCTCCAAGAACGTAAACTGGTCTGGTCACGCTGTCTTCCCTGTCTTGCTCCAGTTTTTCAAAGGCCTCCACTACCTCCACCAATGGCTTTTTAACGGAAGTGAATGTGGTCAGTTCATACTGTAACAATCCGGCGGTATCAGTATACGCTGAGGCGCCGATCGTCGGTAAATGGGTGTGGATCCACTGTGATCACTGCAGGCAAGATGGTAGAGGGAGCAGAGTCTAAGCTGCCCCCGGTCTTCACCGGAGTCCGCCGCAAAGCCTGATGGACTTTGCTGCGGGGAACCCCCAGGTCGCTACCCCTGATGTGGCTACATGTGGTGACAGCCGAGGTGCTGGACAAGAACACCAAACCCTGGCAGCAATGATGGCAGGAACATAGCTGGAAGAAGCCTTCAGGTCCCAGGTGGTGGCAGACAGGTGCAGCAGGTAAACGTATGCAACGACAGGACTCAGCAGGAATAAACGTATGCATCAGCAGGATTACAGCAGGTTACTGAACAGGTGCAACAGCAGGATACAGCAGTAACTGGACAGGTGCCACGGCAGGATACAGCAGGTAAAAAGACAGGTATAATGGCAGGATACAGCAGGTACTGATGGGTCCAATGGCAAAAACACAGCAGGTATTGGACAGGTACAGGGACAGCAGAAGATGACAGACAGGTTGTCAGGAGCTCTGATGGACTGCAGCAACTAAACCAGGCACCTCAGGGGTTAATTCCAGAATAGCAGGCCTAAAAAGCTGGCAGGAAAGAACTCAGATGGACAAACACTAAGCAAAAGGTACAACAATGGACTGACCCGGAAGCAAGGACAGGAAGTTCCTCTTTTGCCCAGGTGTCATAGGTCAAGAGGAAAGCAATCAGGACACAGAACCTATAAAGGGCAGGATGCTGCTGTGCGCATGCCCTAGGAGGCGCAGTACACGTACAGGACCCCACGAAGCAGGAGTGAGGGTATGTGAGTACAGGTACAGACACTCACAGCAACAGGGACAGGAACTAGGACAGGGCAAGAATACAACAGAGGACACAGGCTGCTGAGACCCCAGCACAGGGAGCCCCAGCGGAGAGAAGGCAGGCATGGGCACGCTGATGGTCCATGACAGGGACCGAGGCATGAACCATGAGAGGCTTCTTAGGAAGAACCCATGCAAGTGGACAGAGCCCACCTGTCAAAGCAAGAACAGTCCCGTCAATGAACGCAGAATTTTTGCCTCTACTTCACTAGTTATTAAAGCTGTCCATTGCATCTGGAAAACTCCCACACCTAGGCTATGTGGGAGAGGTGTCCCTAGTGAACAGTACCTCTCCATGTCTGACCATGCTGATCCAATTCTTTACTTCATCTGGTGTCATATTCCAAGCCTCCACCTTCATGGACTCTAGATCAGCCGGGAATTTCGTTCACACATCTCTTGTCACCTAGTAGTCGTTCGGCTTTGGTTATCTCTTCCATTAATGGTGAATGCCTGAGTGACTATATTCTGTTCCACACTGAACCTGTCAGGTTGTTATAGGAAAAAGGGCCTTTATTGAAAACCAAAAAATGTACAACAACACAAAGAAATACGTAGTACACAAGTGGTGGATACTTGGGAACATGGGGGGAAAATACAAGAGTCCAGGAGCAAAACATAATAACAAACCAAAGCAGAAGTCCAGGTGGCCAGAGAGAAAATAGGAAACTGAACCGAATGCCAGGCAGGCCACCATCATATCCAGGTGAGTCAGGAAAATCTCAGGCCCCTGACCGAGCCAGAGGCCGGACTATATAGGTGGGTCAGATAACAAGGGAGCTCCACCTGGGAGAGTGCTCAGAGACTGCTTAACTATTGCCATGCTAGAATGCATGGCCAACCCAGAACAGCCCCCTGGGTTAAAAGCATGAAATGAGCACAATTGGATTGTGACAGAACCTTTTTGTCTCCAAGTTGGGTCGTTGCACAAAGAAAGAATCGAGTTCTACATGTTACCCACTCCTCTTCTGCAGTCCACGGCTTCCATGGCTACATCTTCCCGCTACAGTGACCAACTGTAAAATGGGTGGAGTCACACATTGGGGACAAGACAGTCATTACCAGTGTCTTGTGATACTACATCCGGTGAGTACAACTTCTCCACTGACGTCATCCACTACTCTGCTGGGACTGCTTTCACAGTATCACGAGTATGCAGATGTCATCTGTGAGAAACAGGCTGATATTCTTCTCTCTCATCGAGCTTATGATTATCTTATTGAGCTTCTTCCTTGAACTAATTTTTTAAATGGCAGGGTCTGCCCTTTGTCCATACCTGAGACACAGGCCATGGTGGCCTACTTAATAGAAAATCTTCAGAAAGGCAAGTCCTCTTCTCCAGCCAGTACCAGGTTCTTCTTTGTGGA
Source organism: Phyllomedusa bahiana (assembly GCA_025379985.1). Taxonomy (NCBI): domain Eukaryota; kingdom Metazoa; phylum Chordata; class Amphibia; order Anura; family Hylidae; genus Phyllomedusa; species Phyllomedusa bahiana. The sequence goes on from JAODAL010036255.1 coordinate 5,600, forward strand.
GAAAAAGGATGGTTCTCTTTGCCCCTGCATTGACTATCGGGGTCTCAATAAAATTATTGTTAAGAATCGATATCCATTAACACTAGTATCTGAGCTCTTTGACCATCTGCGCAGAGCCAGAGTGGGGGACCTACAAGTTGGTTTGAATTTGTGAAGGTGACGAATGGAAGACTGCCTTCAATACCCGTGACGGGAATTTTGAACAACTAATGATGCCTTTCGGCTTCTGCAATGCTCCAGCCATCTTTCAAGAATATGTTAATAAGATCTGGTGGCACCTATTGTGGCGCTCAATAAGATTAACGGAAATCCTAAGAGCTGGCCACCAAAAGCGGAAAAAGCATTTTCCCATTTGATATCCGCCTTTTCCTCGACTCCTATATTGTCTAGGCCTGACCCTGGGAAGCCTTTCCTCCTGGAAGTGGATGCCTCATCTGTGGGTGTTGGTGCAATCCAAAGGCAAGAACATCACATGCGGTTTCTTCTCTAAGACTTTCTCCCATGCAGAAAGAAAATACACCATTGGGGGTTGGCCACAAAAATAGTTTTAGAACAATGGCACCATCTGCTGGAAGGGGCTTGTAATCCAGTCAACATCTAGATGGACCAGAAAAATCTGCTTTATCTGTAGGCGGCACAGTCTCCAAATCCGCGGCAAGCTAGATGATCCCTTTTCTCTTCCAGGTTCCTGATCCACTTCAGACCTGCAGAGAAGAACATCAAAGTCAATGCCCTATCTCGGGCTTCAGATGTGGTAGGCCTAGAGTCCACACCTCAGCAAATTGTTCCTCACAAATGCCTGATATCCACAGGTCCCATTGACCTTCAACTTGTTCTCCCAGGGAAACAATTTGAACCCCCTACTCTAAGGAAGAGAATTTTGAAAATGGACAGTCATCTTTGCTGGCCGGGAACCCTGGAGTTAGAAAATCCTGCATGCTCATATCCTGTCATTACTGGTGGCCTAATCCGGATCGTGATGTCAAGGACTTTGTTCTTTCTTGTATCACATGTGCCCACAACAAGACTCCCTGTTACAAACCTGCTCGCCTTCTGCAACCCTTGCTTATTCCAGAGTGTCCTTGGAAACATATAGCCATGGACTTCATTACTGACCTACCACATTCCTCAGAAAATACAGGCCCGGGTGGTTACAGATGTCCCACTTTGTCCCTCTGCCCAGTCTCCCTTTGGCTCCTCAGCTTGTTGACCCCTTCTTCTGGCATATTTTCCCCCTTCCTTTTCCGGTGGGTCCAATTCGCTTCTAAATTCTGGCGTGGACTCTGCTCAGGTCAAATTAGCTTTCTCCTCGGCCTATCATCCCCAAACTAACGCCCAAGGGGTGAACCAGGTTCTGGGAAACTACGTATGCCACCTTGTCTCAGCATGCCAAGACGACTGGTCCAATCTTCTAACCTAGGCAGAATCTAGAGTCCGACTTGGCCAGAGTCTCACCCCTCCTGCAGTCTCTTCTGGTGTTCCCCCATTGGATGCACAAATCAGAAACCTCATGACAATTTGCAAGAGACCAGACAAGCCTTACAATGAGCATCTTCTCTCATGAAGAGTCAGGCAAACAGGTGTGTCTCTAGGAAAAAGGTGTGGCTATCTGCTAAGTTTGTGCACTTGAACATTCCCAGCTACAAGTTGGGCCCAAGGTTCCTGGGTTCATTCAAGGTCCTTCGTCTCATCAACCCAGTGGCTCACACACTCTGTCAGCCTCCCTCTCTCTGCATCCCGAACTGCTTCCATGTCACCCTCCTCAAGCCAGTAGACCTTTTCCCAGGAGGACTTTTCACCGGTAATTGGCTAATTGCTGGGCGTTCACCCTATATCTTCTGGCTACCTCCCCTGCTACCTTGCTGGATCGATTGTGCTTTAGTCTTTAGAGAAAGTGTTCCTGTAGTGTTCTGTTCTACTGTGTATCCTGACCTCTGCCTCCATCCACTGTCCACGTTTTGCCTGCCCTAACCTCTTTGCCTGTCCCTGTCTATGACTTTGTCTGCTGAATTTCTACCACGCTATACCTCAGCCAGCCTACAATTGCAGGGCACTTAATCTATTCTGCGATACTAAAATATTGCAAAATAGTATGATAGTACAGCTCTTCTTTTACACCATATGTCAGGCAGGTTATAAGAGGGACAGTTTTATGGCAGGCTTGAGAGCCTTCATTAGGCTCCCAGCTGCCAGTACTGCTGGCCAACACCCTGCAATTGCCTTGTGGGGGAGTCCCCCAGTAGAACTGCTAAGATATTGTGGTCATGTTAACCATGACATCTAAGTAGTTAAAGCGGATGTATCACTTCTTCTGTTCGTGTGTTTTAATTGTGCCCTCAGCTTCTCAGCTCTACAAATTCAGGGGCGTTTCTTCCCCTCCCAGTTGGGTGTTTCTTAACTGATGACATCATCCCCCCTTCACTGTTCATGCTCGCTCCCAAGGCTTCCTCCCCCTCTGAGTCCACATGTCACTGTGTCATTCTCCCTATGCAGTCTTATTTTGTAGGTATGTTTACATACCACAGGCTTGCAGTCTAGATAATGTTCTATGAACTCTCTCCTTTCACAGCTGGAGGTTTGTTACAATTGAATCCAGTTTTCTACGAACTCATGCTGAGCTGATCTCCCTGCTATGTTTACACGCAGGAGAATTAAGGCATCTTGACACAATTCTGCTGTTTTCTGACTGTAGAAGCCCTGCAGTATTGTTGTGTTTCTTCTGGCTGTGCAGAGTGAAATTGTGCCGGTCCCTTACTTTGAGTGAGAGAGACAGCCTAATGCTCCGTCTATGTTTGCATTAGGCACCGGGCACAATTGTGCTGTTTTCTGATTCTAGAAGCAGGTGCAATGCCTCTGTGTTTCTGCTAGCTGTGCAAAGTGAAATTGTGCTGGTCCCTTACTTTGAGTGAGAGAGGCAGGAATGCACGCTCCCGTGAATATGACGAGGGGCCAGACAGAATGTAAATTAGTAGAGTGGTCAGCCAATGAAATAAAAGGAGGAGGAATCCGACCGCCACTGGGGAACTGTGTTTACAGAAACAGAAGATAAGGGATCATGTGAAAACGAGACAGCTTTGTTAATGACATCCAATTGCAAAGTTGCTTGTTTTCACTGTCCCCTTATTCTGAAGACCATTTAATGAAATGATACAACCCCTTTAAATGGCTGGGATCAGAGTTAAATCAAATTGTCTAAGCTCACCTACCATTTAAGGCAACCTTATCAGGTGTGACCTATTCTTACTCACCTCTCCTTTGACTTAGGTGCTAGCTGGATCCTATCATCCTAGATTCATCTGCAGCTTTGGCCTCAGGAATCTGCTTCAGAAAAAGCCTTATCAGAGTGTATATTGAAGCGTATTGGCAAAAGTGTGGAGTGTATTTTTCAGCATTTATTTCTATGGGTCTTTTGCTCACGTAGACACCTCAAAAATTGAGAAGGCACTTAAATTTATGACAGTAAAATTATTACGAAATACGCACCGCAATTACGCTTGTAATATACGCATCGTGTCAATGACGTGTATTTTACATTGGAATCAATGAGAGTCACTCTGAATATTGTTTGAAGCATATTTTGGCACATATTTTGGTGAAAATTACCTGCCAAAGTATGCGTCAAATATGCCATGTGAACATATCCTTAGAATAGGTTCCTACCTATCGAAGTTATCTTGATGTAGTAGTTGAGCTTACAAATTCAATGTTTGCGTATGTCTTAGCACCTGCTGGGTGCTGCTGTGCTTGTTGTATGTGTTGCATGTAGATGAAGCTTCTTAGTGGAACCTTAAATATCCTGCTGGAAGTGGCTGATCTCAGTCCTATGAGACAGGTGAGGGACCCTGACCTCACCTGGTGAAGCTTCCAGACATCAGCTTTCACTTAATGGCGTGGAGACCAGTAGCTTGGAACTGATATCTCCCAGGCGGCCACAACACATGGCAGAGCTCAGAAGAGATCCCAGAGAGCACCGTACTGTACACTAAAGCTTACACTGCAGTCCCGGAGCCTGTGCTGAAAGCCTGTTGTGTTTGCTGGGGTTGGCAGTGCTGACACATCTGACACCAGCGCAGTTGAAGAGAAAGGGTGCTACATCTTGGTGGCAATGAGGAATAAGCCAGACAATGTGCACCATGCTCAGGGGCCCACCGGGATTTTCTTCTATTTCCCAGTGGGCCAGTCCGAGTCTGTATAGAGGGCTGAAGCCGTTGAAAAGGTGGCACCATTACTACATAAGGGGGCCATGTTTTGCAGTGTGGTAAAGAATTCTTGAGAGCATGGAGTATAGGGTCTGTGTATTACCTTGTGTCTGCAGCCATCCACAGTGTTATGCAACTTTCCCAGCAAACAAAAATCAGAATAATTGTCATAGGCCTGGCTAGCCAAGCTTATTATACCCAGCTGCATCTTGGGACCAGTAACATTTCCTGGACTACTCGGGCTTCTGTGCTGTGTGGAGATCACAAGTAATTGCTAGTACCACCTTGTGGATCTTGTGCTGCATCGTTATTGCTGTGGACTTTCATCTGGCAGTGAGATCCTGCTGGCTGAAGACAAGTGTGGATTCTAATTGTAATAATCTAACCAGTGGAGGGAAGAAGAGAGAAGTTTTTTTGGTGGCTAGGTGAAACCGTTATTTTGCAATCATATACACTTTCCAAACCCGTGCTTAGGGAGCCCGCAAAACCACCCAGTTGAATTGGGCTAAGTCTTCTGCGGATTCTAACAGCATTCATGAATTTGCATGTGAGTCACTTAGTCTGATAGGTGATGGATCTTCGGAAGCCCCGGGGTTCTCAGCTCCTGCAGTAATAAAATCAGGAGGCGAGGATGACTCTGAGCCATCTTTGTGTAAAGTGACAATGCAGCTGCTGGAGTCCATATACTCAAGCACAACTTCCCTGAAGGGCAAAATTGAGGAAGGTAAAATTGATGTGGTCCACCTTCGACAAAATCTTCAAAATCTTAGAGGCCGCATTAGGGAGACTGAGGATCATATATATACATAGTTTATGTAGAACCTTCTAGTTTATGTAGAAACTTTCTTTCCTGAAGACGTAGAGGATGCCCCCATGCTCTGGATACAGACCTGGGTATAAATAAATATTGATAGAGATCTCTATATTGACCTTTAATATATTTAAACATATTTCTTATGTCCCCCCTAAGCCATATTTTCTGTAAACTAAATAACTCTAATCTCGCTAATCTTTCTGGGTATTGCAGTCCACCCAGTGGATCGTATTTCTCAACTCAAGGATACTATTAACCTGATCCTTGCCTAAAGTTTCCAATTTAAAAAAAAGCTTCAGAGCAGTGGGTGCAATGGGCAGATGATTTGGAAAATCAGCTGTGTAGAAACAATCTGCGTATTCTGGAATAGAATAGTGTTGATCGAACCGTTCGAGAAAAGTTAAGTTCGAGTTGAACATCTCGATTTTCTTGAACTCGAACCGAACCAAACATTTTACTGTTCGTTTCAGTAAATGTTTGAGTTCAACACGCCATTTTAATAATTTTCAGCGCCTTTCTGCACTTTTGACAGCCATCTAATCAGTGCAGAGCACAGAGAAGTCTCAAAAACGTTATCGCTGAGGTGTAGGGCTCTCACTGGCTGCTAAAACCACATGACCGTTTTATATATATTTCACTATATTGCGTTTTGAATGCCATTTTCAGCTCACTCTCTGTACTGTACAGACTGCTCTTACTTAGAAAGTATTTTCCTCTCCATAGACAGCAATAGATAGGGAGTTTGATATTGCTGGCTGCATCTTTCCCACACCCAGAAGCTGTTATTTGCCAACATTTGCAGGCTGAGATAACGCCTAACTCTCATGTACATGGATATACTGTATATTATACTGAGTGCTTAGATTTGCTAAATCATATTCAGTGCCCAAAAGTTTTTGCAGTATTTGGGGTGAGATCATTGTATAACACACCGTCTCCAATTCTCCTATACAAAGAAATATATTTTAAATAGTGGTTGGTTGGTAAAAATTATACTGAGTGGAGAAAAGTTAATTTTTTGCAGTTTTTGGGGTGAAATACCTTTCAAATATACCATGTGTTATTGTCATACAGATATATATCCAGGAAATAGAGTTCTCTATTGTGTAAAAGTGTAATTTTGCCAGATTTTAAGTCCACATAAAACTGAAATATACCAGTGCATTATTGTGAGCCACATATATATACACTTCTCTCTTTTTTATTACATATATCTTGTACCATGTGCAGAGCTATAATATTTAGCTTTTCAACATGGTGAGAACTAGAGGTAGTAAGCGAGCAAGGAGGAGCGTAGGAAATTATAAGGAACGGGTGCTCTGTGGCAGGCCAAAAGGCTATAGCCCCATATATAGTAAGTCCACGGCACTCCTTTGGTATATTAAATACCAAAGGAGTGCCATGGACTTACTATATATGGAAGTTGAGATAGAGGTACGAGACAAGGCACTCCTTCCAGTGCTTTGGACAACACACACAGCGAGCACACTGTCAGTCGCATGACCGTCAGGCCTGTCATCGTTTGCTCATTTCACTGTGTGTCTTATTACTGAACAGCGTCGCCAATCTGTTCTTCAGTGGTTAGCTACGCCCCTGCTTGCAAGCTGTCCTCATCTTTTGAGTTAGCCACTGAAAGGAATAAAGTATTTTAGCCTCTCAATTCTGTTACTCTTAGAGCTAAATTTTCTTCACTAAGTTGTTCCACGTATCCAGTTTACTGTTATGGATGGTAATTACAGCTTCTCCTCACCTGTATAGGTATAAAAATTAACCCAAACACCTTTTCTCATTGACTTTAATAGGGTTCGACTTTGAGTTTGACTCAAGCCTCGAACCGAACACCAGTACTATTCGAAGTTCAACTCAAACTCGAACATTTTACTGTTCGCTCATCTCTACCTGAGAGTTGCAGCTCACCTGGGCTCACCAGGTTCCGGATAGGCCACCACCTTCTGGGGCTCCTATGAGACCTTTCTTAGCAGAAGCAGCTAGGAAACTAAAATAACTTAAATACAATGGTGCGTCCATTTCACTTTTCCTGGACTTCTCCACAGCCTTGCAGAAGGGTTGTCTTAGAAAACTCTCCATTTTTTATGCTGTAGCTTACCCAGCACATCTCAAAATAATTCATAATGAAAAAGTAGTCCTTTTTACCTCATCAAAGGAAGCAAAAGACTGGATAAATATGTTTCCCAGGTCACCTAGACACTGATGCATCTGAGACTCAATCCTCAATAATATCGTATCCTCTTCTTATACTTTGTTGATACTTTAGGGCAGGAAGTAGTGAAACAAAAAATATGATGCCAATGGAAGCCTTCACAAGGCATCCAACTGCCATTTTAAGTGATCAGAACATAACGATCTTGCCGCTGATGTCCAATCGGAGTGAGGAATGGTACGAGGCATCTTTTCTCATTCATTTTGACGGCGCCACCCTGTTTGCAGTGGCGTCTAAGGGGTTAAACAGTATGGGATGGTGGCGGGTCCATCCCACTCTGTAACCAGCAGGTGTTAGCTGCAATTAGCAGCTGACAGCCTCCAGCTATGTAGCAGGATTGCGCAAGCACCTTACCGGCACTGGTACATACGTTTATGTCGACTGTCATTAAGGGGTTGAGTTTTTGCAACTGCTGGGTCATGTAGGTTGGTGAGTAAAATGAGAATGCTTTGACTGGGGGAAAATGTTTGCCAGTGAGTAAATAATTGTCTCAGTGATAGAAAACAAAGGGTGGTGATTAATGGTACATACTTGGACTGGATCCCTGGTACTAGTGGGGTACCACAGAAGTCAGTATTGGGCCCTATTCTCTTTAATATATTAATTCAATGACCTTAGGATTGCACAGTAGAATATCAATTTTCGCAGATGATACTAAGCTCGGTAAAGTAATCAACACAATAGAGGATAATGTTTTATTACAAAAGAATCTAGATAAGTTGGGGGCCTGAGAAGTGGCAGATGAGGGTTAACCAGGGGCGTAACTACCGGGGTAGCAGACGTAGCAGTTGCCCCGGGGCCTGGGCCCTCAGGGGGCCCAGGCCCCGCGGCAGCTGCTACTATGTCTTCTCCCCCTGGTAATGCCACTCCTGTGTCTGCCGGCAGTGAACATACAGTTCACTGCGGCGGGCGCGGAACTGCGGGGCCCGGCGCATGCTGCCTCTGAACGTGCAGGCCCTCCTGCCCGAGCGTTCAAGGCAGCGCTGCCCGGAGTTAGCAGAATGGAGCGCCACTCGCGCCGCTCTGCTACTTCCCCTGCGAGCTCCCAGTGATCACGTGGGCGGCGTAGTGAGGTCACATCACTGTGCCGCCCACGCCGAGCACAGTGGCTGGAGCGCAGCGCATTGGGGGAGCGTGGACCGAGGTAAGTGAACTGTTTCTTATTTTAACTCTCTAGCCCCTGTAGCCTGCCTATCTAGCCCCTATAGCCTGCCTTTCTAGCCCCTGTAGCCTCTATAGCCTGCCTATCGAGCCGCCCCTATAGCCTGCCTATCTAGCCCCTGTAGCCCCTATAGCCTGCCTATCTAGCCCCATAGCCTGCCTATCTAGCCACTTTAGCCCCTATAGCCTGCCTATCTAGCCCTTATAACCTGCCTATCTAGCCCCTGTAGCCCCTATAGCCTGCCTATCTAGCCCCTATAGCCTGCCTATCTAGCCCCTGTAGCCTGCCTATCTAACCCCTATAGCCTGCCTATCTAGCCCCTGTAAACCCCTATAGCCTGCCTACTAGCCCCTTAAAAGCCTGCCTATCTAGCCCCATAGCCTGCCTATTAGGCCCTGTAGCCCCTATAGCCTGCCTATCTAGCCCCTGTAGCCCCAATAGCCTGCCTATCTAGCCCCATAGCCTGCCTATCTACCCCCCTGTAGCCCCTATAGCCTGCCTATCTAGCCCTTATAACCTGCCTATCTAGCCCCTGTAGCCCCCTATAGCCTGCCTATCTAGCCCCTCTAGCCCCCTATAGCCTGCCTAGATAGCCTAGAGCCCCCGCTAGCCTGCCTATGTAGCCCCCTCAAGCCCGCCTGCCTATATAGCCCCTATAGCTCCCTAAAGCCTGCCTGCCTATCTAGCCCCTAAAGCCTGTCTGACTATATGGCCTCTATAGCCCCCCAAAGCCTGTCTGTCTACCTATATAGGGCCCCTAAAGCAACCTAAACCCTGCCTGTCTGCCTATATGGCCCCTATAACCCACCTAAACCCTGCCTACCTAAATGGCTACATATGACTACCTAAACCCTGCCTATCTATTTGGCCCCCTATAGCTACCTAAACCCAACTGGCCTACCTACAGGGGGTTGAAGCCTCTGTTCCTCCCCTCCCCTCTCGGAGACTGTACCTCTAAGCTATGGCCTGTACCCCCTCTCCCACACCTAGGAAGTGTGTACAGAGGGGGGGGGGGGGGGGGCAGGGAGTGACGTGCTGGAAAAGTAAGGATTGTAATATATTTGTGTCTAATTCTGCAGGGACAAGTGGCCGGGAGAAGTCATAATGGCGGTCTGGACCGAATGCAGAACAAAAGGTAAAGTCAACTACTCGTCGGAGAAACGTCACCTGTGAGTCACAAGATGTAACTGCACTGTAATCACTTATATGTCTGCAGAGCCTGTGTATATGTATCTACCACTATACAGTCACTATATAGTGGTAATATACAGTCTGCAGAGCCTGTGTACACTGGTGTCTACCATTATATGGTCACTATATGGAGGTAATATACAGTTTGAAGGCTATATTTCTACACTGGTATATACCACTACGTGGCACGAATATTGATCTTTATTCAGTAATAGGACAGGGGTTTTATTCATTCACTATGTGATGGTAATTTGTGGTCATGTACTGGCGGTATAATCAGGTCCATATGTAGTAGTGTTATTGGTAATGTTAGTCTTGGTATAGTGGGATTTGTTTGGTGGCATTATGATGGTGATATCTATGGTGAGGTAATGACTCCTTGTATCATCTAGTAACTACATGACTTAAGAGGTCGAGGTAGATGTTCGTGGTCAGGGAAGTGGGTGGGCCCCCATCCAGAAGTTTGCTTTGGGGCCCAGGTTTCCCTAGTTACGCCCCTAGGTTCAACTCAAATAAATGCAAGGTTATGCACATGGGAATGAAAAATTCCATGCCATGATAACTTGTTAACAGTACAACATTGGTAAAAGTGATATGGAAACTTCATTGTAGCACCAGTGTCAGGCAGCAGCTGCCAAGGCAAATAGGATTATGGGGTGTATTGAAAGGGGCATAGATGTGAACATTGAGAACATCATTCTCCCAGTATACAAGTTACTGATCAGACCACTGTAGTGCTAAGAGATTTATTGACCATCCAGAATCCATATTGTCAGTATCTCTTTAAGAATAATAGATCTTAAGCTGTAAATTTCCTAACCTCTTGTAGATGTGTACTGAGAAGCAGTGCATATTGACACAGAGGGTTGTTATCAGGGTCTCATTGTTTTGGGAACGATGTAACTGAGATAATACTACCAGCAGGGTTAGAGAGTGACCATGGGAACCCAGGTGGTCATGACTGGGGGTTTTCAGCATCAAGTCATGGGTTTTTACAGTGCCAGGTTAACCTTTAAGAAATGGCCATTCGAAGGAGGGAGGCTTACTGGAAAAGTAATGATCTGTCAGCTTGCGTAACACTTGGTTAGGCAAGACATTTGTTTCAAGTAAGATATAAGTGAGAAAGTTTGCTACGAAGTTTAGAAGTAGCTGGCCCTGTGGGTTATAAAAGGGACGCCTCACCGCACAGTGTGGATCCCAGTTTATCTCTCTATCTTCACTGGCCGCTTCTCTCAGCTGATGTTTACAGATAGATGTTTCTGATAAGGATTCCTGGTGAAGCTTGGACCTGTATATGGTGGCACCCGTGCACGGTGTTGATCTTCAGGATTATCTCTCTATCTTCGCTGGCCTGTGTTTACCAGCTGATGCCGATAGATGATGCTTATAAGGTTCCTGATGAAAACGTTGGGCCCTATATACATTTTGTTGTTAAAATATTTGTTAATCCATAATTATGCGTGCTTTGCCTTGTAACCAATATTATGCGTGCCTTGTCTTTATAATCTATATTATGCAAAAGTATATACAATATCACACTATCTTCTTGTAGTTTTTTGTAATCATTGAATTCTTTATATAATAAAGTAAATAAAGCCTTGGATGTTGCCTTCTTTAAAGCTGTATGTGACCCCATAAAGAGTTGGCAAAACAACCACACATGGAATATTGTGTACAGTTTTGGGCACTAGTGCACATGAAAGACATTGTAGAGCTTGAACATGTACAAAGGCAGCAACAAATATAATACAAAAGTGTCTACATAAACATAGAAATGGATTATTTACTGTAAGAGCAGTGAGACTGTGGAACTCCCTGCCAGAGGAACATGTCATGGTGAATTCACTAACAGAGGTCATAAAGGGTCTGGATGCATTTCTACTGTGTAATAATATAACAAGTTATAATGACTAGGAGATTCTGGAGAAGAGTCATTGATCCAGGGATTTATTCTGATTGCCAGATTTGAGTCGGGAAGGAATTTTTCCCTAAAATGAGGACAATTGGCTTCTACCTTATGGGAGGTTTAGCCTTCCTCTGGATCAACACTATAGCACAATAGGCTGAACTGGCTGGATGCCTGTCTTTTTTGGCCTTACAAACTATGTAACTATATATGCTTGCAGGTATATTCTATCCTTTTACTCTATTGGTTTAAATGTTGACATTTAAATTGATATCTTGGAATATTAGAGGGATGAGCAACTCTAAGAAGAGGATAGCCATTTTCGCCTACATTAGAAAGTATAACCTGCATAGAATTTATCTACAGTAGACATATTTTTTCCGGACACAATTAACCGAACTCAGCAGCCCTGGGGGCAATGGTAATCTCACTCTACCTTCTCTTCTAATTCCAGAGACATTTCAGTACGTGTACACAGGTGCATTAGATAGGAGGCGGTAGGGTTTCTAGAGACCCAGAGGGGAAATATGTATTTATTCAGGCACCCCTTTAATCCTATGTAACTCTGACAATTTACACCCCACCACCTTCTAATATGTATGTTCTGCATCAAACCACCCAAGTTGCAGCACAATTTCCAGGAGCCATCATGTTCTGCCTTGATGATTTCAAAATGCTACTGGATAACTATTTAGATATTTTCCAAGCATGCAGGATCTTTCACACCATAAGCAAGTTTCTTAGAATAAATGGGTTGGTATGACTTGTGGAGACTACGTTTCCTGGATGTACAGGGCTTCTCATGCCACTCCTCAAGTACAGACACATTGCCTAGGGTTGATTATTTATGTGGAAATGACAGGGTAATAGGTGTTCTAGAGGAGATTGAATATTTACCCAGAGGACTATCAGACCATTCACCTTTGTTTTATCGAAATTTTAAAATTTCATTCTAAGCCCACAGCAATCACAGCTGGAGTAGACTATTCCTTTCTGCTTTCTTCATACTGGGAGATCTAAATATAGTCTACTAGGTTTCCCATAGGGGCTTCATGGGTGGTTTGGCTACAGGCTGGGAGGGAATACTTACAGTGCCTTCAAGATAAATCAGAACACAATTCTTTACAAAACTGAAATTTTATGAACAACGTGACCAATCCAGCAGTCTGTTAGCCTACTTGGTGCATTGTAATACTGTATCCTCACCATTATCTGGGTTAAGTCCAAAACAAATAAGATTCAGTCCAGCACGGACAATATTAGGAACAGATTTAATAGATTTTAAGCTCAAGGGTACCAATTATTTCACATCTCATTTACTGAAGAGCTGGAAAGATACCTCAGGGGTATTGACTTCCTTGAGCCTGATGGAATTCCCCTGGTGGAGAATTTAAGATATCAAGACGCAACTGTGCCAGCTCTCTTGGATGCACTAAATGATTTGTTTCGTAGGAGTGTTCTTCCCACCTCATTTTATGATGCTAAGATAACCAGAGAAAGATCCGGAGGAGTGTAGGTCATATCAACCCAACTTTTTGTTATATATAGATTATAAAATCTTAACCAGAATTTTAGCTACTCGGCTGAATATGAGGTACTGGAGTGCTTTGGTATGAGACCTGCTCTTATCAAGTGGTTATCTGCATTATTGTTCACATCCTTTAAGCTCTGCAGAGGCACCAGACAAGGGTGCCCATTGTCGCCATTATTATTCCCCTTGGCTATAGTGCCACTGGCTTGACCCAGGGCCTCCCCTACCGCTTCAAAACTTACCTCACCCTCATTCCCTATCCAACCTGGGACTAACCGTCTCACGATTATCTCCCCCCAAGAAAGACACCACTTCAGATTGGATAAGTTGGCACACAGCTAGCCGTTTATACAGAATCGATTTTAAATCAAATATTCTCCGTCTTAATATTTTATATATTATTTATTGATTAGTTATAACCTATTTATTTATGGAATATATATTTTTATATTTACTCTTTAGTTTGTATATTTATATATATATATGTGTGTGTGTGTTATTTATATATGTTTATATGTATATATATTATATATTTATATAGCTATATATTATATATATCATATTTACATATATATATTATATACATATTTTGTAGAAAAAACACAACACCATAGAGTAAAAGCAATGGGGCTGTAAAAGTCGTTGAAGCTAATCTAGTCTGGCGACTTCTTAAAAACTCATGACATATTACCATCAGTCATCACCCCCAGCTCCAGGGCACTGAAAGCTACCTCTAGTGACTTCCACCTTTTGAAAACCGCTCCCAGGGACACCACCCTGCAGAGACCCCCACTTTCTCCAGACCGATCTGTAACTTAAGATTGGAGAGCCATAAACATTTATGCCTACCCCACCACCCTTCACAACCAGCTCAAGGACCCCTCACCACCACAGCAAGCATGCCATGAACACTCATGCATGTGCCTCACCACACAGCCCCAAAAGCTCTCTCAACCCCATCACGAAGGCCCAATAATAAATAAATCTAACCCCACCGCATGGAGATGCACCCCATCAACAATCGAAGAATTCCCCTCGCCCGCTTCCAAGTCTTCATGGCAGATGAAAATCCCCCAGTTCCTTGCCACAAACACCCCCACTGCCCTATCCAACGTGATGTGAGCTCGGTTCAACCTTGCTACCGGCACAGCATATCTCCAATAATGTCCCGGGACATTTTCTGAGGTACTACTGTAATCATTTGCCAGGGAACAGGGACCACTAATTCTCACAGATTCAATACGAATATCCTAACAAAATTCCCGCAATGGGCGAAAACCCAAATCATTCCCTCCCAAATGAAGAACTATGAATACCGGAGCCCGATCCAGCGCTGCACAATGGTGAAACTCCGGCAACAGGGCACTCCACCACATGCCTCTAAAGCCCATCCACCAGATCTCCGCCATGTCTCTGGACACCCCAACTGTTGACCATTTGGCTGTAAATCTGCACGTACGGCACCCCAATGGACAAACTAGTGCCCAAAGATCCATACTAGGCACCGACCCCGCATTTCAGAAAGAGAGGGGAAAGAAGCAAAATGATACAAAGGGGAAACATGCAACAGAAACAACCACTCACAGCACATGAACTGAAGCACATAGAATGAATATAACCCCCTCCCCTCCCTTTGCCTACACCCCACCCACCTGCGCCAAATACGGGCGGATATATAAGCGAAAACATCCAACCTCTTAGTACCCTTTCGGAGACTCTTCAGAACTTGCAAAATCCTTTGTGACATGCCTCAACCCCTCCTTAAATGGCTGAAGCAGAGACGAAACGTGTCACCCCTCCGCAGCAGCATGTCCAAGAAAACAAAAAAGTGCTGCCTCCCTATCTTCGTGTGACAGGCCATAATCTAATCCCTCCAACCACCATTCCCAAAGAGACCACTGGGACTCATAAACCAGCCAGGTTGATTCTGCCAATGAGTCTCTGAATAACTTGCTCACCATGGTCAAACCAAGGTCCACAGATGCTGGGGACACTCCATTCCTTTGATTGAGGCGCCTGGAGCCACCGCCCGGAAACGGTCCCCCTGCAAACCAGGCAAAGCATCAGCCACAGCATTCTGAACTCCTGGTACATGCTCTGCCACCACCCACAAATTCAGATCCAAACAACGGAGCACCAGGTGCCAAAGCAACCTAACAATTGTAGGTGAAGAGACCGACAAGGAATTAATCGCCTGCACCACCCCCAAGTTGGCACAGTACATGCGCTCCTTCTTATCCCATAACCATTCCCCCCACACTTCAACCGATACCACGATGGGAAACAATTCCAATAGAGTCAAATTGCGCTTCAAGCCGGATTCCACCCAAGATGATGACCAATAAGCCACACACCAATCGCCTTTGCAGTATGCCCGAAAGCTCTGACTCCCCGCCGCATCAGTGTGGATTTCCACTTCAACACTGGCTACCACCTCACCAATCATAATCGACCGACCGTTGTAGTGATCTAAAAACTTGTCCCACGCTCGGAGATCCTCCTTTAGTTCTTGGGAAATGCCAATATAATGATGAGTTGCTCGAACCCCCAATGTGGCCGCCGCCAACTGCCTACAAAAAAAACCATCTCGCCGGAATAATTCTGCAAGCAAAGTTGAGCCGACTCAACAGCGACTGAAGATCCCGCAACTGGATCTTCTTCAACAAAACCGCCCGGTGAACTTCCATCCTGAGTACCGCCAACTCCTCAGGCAAACTACTCCAAACTTAGAGGTCAATTAGACAAAATCCCCTGAAAAATTGAAGCACGTAGAAGGGCCCTCAGTTTTTGTTGCTGCTAACGGGACCCCGAACCATCTTGCCACCCATTACATGCAAGCCAACAAGTTCTCTCACACCACAGAGTCGGCGTGGCCGACACATAGGAAATCATCCAGGTAATAAATCAACGATGATATACCCAAAACATCCTTAACAACCCACTCCAAAAATGAACTAAAAGCTTCAAAATAAGCACATGAAATAGAACAGTCCATCATCAAAAATCTATCCACAAAAAATGAATCCAGCCAATAACACCCCAAAAGCCGCACACTGTCAGGATGAACTGGCAAAAGCCTAAAGGCCGACTCAATATCCGTTTTTGCCAAGAGTGCCCCCCATCCATAAGACTGAACCCACCGGACCGCTGAATCAAAAGAAGTGTACACAACTGAACAAAGTTCAGGATCAATGCCATTATTGACCGAACAACCCCTTGTAAAGGAAAGGTGGTGAATAAGCCTGAACTTATTCTGCTCTTTCTTTGGAACCACTCCTAATGGGGAAATCACTAAGGTCACCAAATCTGGAAATGGAGGAGAAGCAAATGGAGCCGCAACCCGCCCCAAAGTCACCTCCTTTTCCAACTTCTCCATTACCACCTCCGGATGCTGGAAAGCCGAATGAAGATTCTTGGTCGAAAAAGGGACAATATGTGGCGGAGACGGGATCTGAAAACCCTCCCCAAACCCTTACCATAGCAAGTCCCACGGTCCTCCTATCCAGAAACCTACTTAGATAAGGGTCCATCATGGCTAGATGCACCAGCGTCTCTCTCTTGGGAATGACTACTAGCCCCTTTTCTAAGACAATGGGAGGACCCATGGGAACCGGCATGGCAGAGGGAACAAACTTGTTTGAACTGACAACCTGCCCCAAAACGAAATTGTCCCTCATTAAACGGCCAACAAACTCCCACTTTTGGCCCACTGTGAGAGGCACCTCCTGCTCCACCATGAGGGCCGGAACCCCCCTCCGGATCCCCCGGGAGAGGACTGCCCGTACCTGGTTGGGGCCATCATTTTCAGCCAGAGCACAATGGGCCACATGTATGAAAAAATGTTAGGTCTAAGAATTCTTTGTTGCCCATAGCAACCAGTCTGTGGAAAACACTTCATTTCATATTAGTGCTCTGAAAAAATGGATAGAGGGACTCTGATTGGTTGCTTTTGGGCAATATACAGTTTTCATACATATTCCCCAATATCTTTATGGTCCCATCTAATCCACGGCCACAGTGCTTTTCTTTGCCTAAACTGCTCATTATAGCGAAGCCATGCTTGGCCACCGTACACCCTGTATGCCTCCCCAATGGCATCCAAATAACAGAAAAGACCCGAGCAATGCACGGGAGCCTTCTTCCCTATGACACTCGCCAGAATTGCAAAGACCTGCAACCAATTTTGAAATGTTTGCGGAATTAAGCACCATCTCCTCTTCTCCTTCTCCTCTTTTTTGCTGTCATCTTTTTTACCCTTATCCAAATCAAACTTCTTTAAAGGGAGCAAATAAAACATCTCGACCCTTTCATCTGGCCAAATTTTTTCCCGCACCTCCTTTTTCAGGTGAGCCCCAACAGTCCCTCAAAACAGACATAAACCTCCCCTTTTGCCCTATCATAACAACAATATTCAGTACCCTTTTTTGAGAATCTGTCTAAACAAAACTGTATCTCACCCGGCATCACCTAAACGAGAGGGGACCCCAGAGCCGCGGAACCACCTGTCGAAACCGCC
The DNA here is from genome assembly GCA_025379985.1 of Phyllomedusa bahiana. Classification (NCBI taxonomy): domain Eukaryota; kingdom Metazoa; phylum Chordata; class Amphibia; order Anura; family Hylidae; genus Phyllomedusa; species Phyllomedusa bahiana. Next base: position 23,140 of record JAODAL010036255.1, read on the forward strand.
TCCCTATACTCCCATGCTCCCTCCTGGGCAGACATCCCAGCCGATTCCCCAGACTTCGAAAAATGCGACAGCAACTCCCAAACACTAATTGCCAACTCTTTCCACCCAGGCACAACCAGACACTCACGACCCCCTCCCCCCGCTAGGAGACCCAGGTGGACATCCCACAATCATTCCCTGAGACAAAAACACAGATGGACAAGGACGAGACAAGGACACATACTCACCAGAATGCGCGGGTGCTATGAACCCACCAGCCGTATTTCCACTGTCCTCCAACTGGACGCCGACCAGACTCCGACCACCAGTGCCAACTCCCGAGAAAGGCCCTCTATGGACCTGGTCCGGAAGGGAACCGCCAGCTGACTTAAATACTACCAATGACGGACGAGAGGGAATCACCGACAACGATGGAGACCGGGACCTCCGCTGCATAGATGGGACAGGGCCAGCAGAGAGCCGCCCGGACCTTGACTCGTTGGACCTCATGGCAATCGGTACACTGATGATCGAAGTCTCCGGCGGCCAGCGAGCCCCATGACAGGATAATTGCTAGGTTTGCCCACCGGATCCAAGGAAGAACTGCCATCAAGAACCCCATCCACTGAAATCATTAAAGTGGATGCCCTTGATTAGAATCTCATTAAATAAATACATTTTCAAAAAAAAACGACTTGAGGTCTCTCTCATTTTCTATAACCAGCCAAGGTAAAAACGACAGCTGCAGCCTGATACTATCAGAATGGTAAGAACCTTCAAATAATGGTCCCTTCATTTAAAAATACCAGCCTGCAGCTACTCACAGAAAGCGACCATCACATTAGACGGGTCTGCTAACTGACTGTCTATGCTTCGTCCAGTACACCATGGTGAGTTTGCGTACGCAGGTAATAGTGAACACCTGGGTTTGTGACACCATTGGCTAGCAAAGGGAAACTCCGCTTGGCTGGGACACCTGCCTAGTGATAGTTATAGTAGTGAAGAGGCATCTGTCAGACACCCCCACTTTTATCACTGGAGTTATATGGAAAAAAAACACATACAAATTGCACAAAAAAACTGGGAAAATGGGAACCTGTAAATAAACAAAAACATTACCAAACCATTACTTATAGGCTGGATACCCTACTCAGCATCCAGAAAAGCTGGGTGCCACCCATCGCCCACAGGTAGCATCCAGCTTTCCATAATAGGAATACTAAGTGCCACATTTGGGGGATGGAGTGTCACCCGGTTTTCCTGGATGGCAGAATTGGCTCATTAATCAACTGAGTTGTCCCTGCAGTCTGTCTCCTGCCCCCTGCAGCCGTCAATGAACAACCGAAGGGGGACAGGACAGGAGACGGGGATGAGAGAGTTGCAATCTTTCTACCCATTGTGGGGCCTGTATCCGCCCCCTAGCAGCCGCCCCAAAGACAGACTGTAAAGGGGCAGGTGATTAGAGCAAGGACATGATAACAACAAGGGGGACAAAAATCCTGCTCCCTGTGGTCTGTATCCAGCCCCCTGCATCTGCCAAAGCCAGACTGCAGGAGGCAGCAGACAGGGAGCAGAGGGCAACCTCTATCCCCTGGTGCCTTTCTCCTGACCCACTGAGTCCTCAAATGAAAGTACGCTGGTGCTGAGACCAGGAGCAAGGGGTGAGATAACGTGGGCAACTCCATACCCCCCCTTGCACATCTTAAAACCACACACACCTCTTCCCGCACACTCACACACACACCTCTCCCCCGCACACTCACATGCACACACCCCTCCACTCACACTAATAGAAACTCCTTTCTCACACAAAGTACTCTCCCCACACACAAGTACCCCCCACACACTATGTACTCCCCCCACATACAAGTACTTCCGCAACACACACAAGTACCCCTCCACACACAAGTACTCCCCCACACACAAGTACTCCTCCCAACACAAGACTCTCCACAACAAAGTACTCACCACACACACAATTACCCCTTCACGCACAAAGTACTCCCCCACAAAAGTACTTCCCCCACACATAAGTACTCCCCCCCATACACAAGTACCCCTTCATACACAAAGTACTCGCCCACACACAAGTACTCCCCCACACACAAGTACTCCGTCCCACACAAAGTACCTCCCCACACACAAAGTACTGAGCCCCACACAAAGTACTCCCCCACACACAAGTACTCCCCCACACACAAGTACTCCCCCCCACACAAGTATCCCTTCACACACACAAGTATCCCCTCACACACAAAGTACTCCCACACACACAAGTATCCCTTCACACACAAAGTATTCCCTGCACAATAATGTACTCCCCCACAAAAGTACTCCCCTGACACACATGTACACCATTCACACCACATTGTACTCCACCACACACAAGTACTCCCCCACACACACAAATACACCTTAACACACAAAGTACTCCCCCCAGACAAAGTACTCCCCACACAAGTACTCCCCTTACACACAAGTACTCCCATTTACACAACAAAGTATCCCCACAAACAAAAGTACCCCATCACACAAGTAAATCTCCAACACACAAGTACTCCACCACACACAAAATACTCCCCCCACACAAAAGTGTCTCAAGACGCTACCCTGATGCTGCCTCTCATACAGAGAACCTCTGGCAGCTGTTCAGCTGTGGGAGGTTTTGCTGACCCTTCCGGGTGGGAGGAGGTGTGGGGGGGGGGAGCAAGTAGAATCAGCAGGAATCGTCCCATACCAACCTGTGAGGGTTGGTAAGTATGTGTTTCCCTGGCTGTCATACTTGTGTTCCTAGCCTTGTTATTGTCCATTTCCTGCTTTTTACTTTTCTGTATTTCCAATCTGTCTGCATTTCCATCTTAAGTCTCTTCTATGTGTCTATTTTGGAGTCTGTGTGTTCTATGTTTCTTGTCTCTTGTCCCTTTTCTGCATTTTGGCCTTCATCCTGTGTCACTCCCTAGGGCTTCTGTCCCATGTCTGTATCTCAGCCTCCATCTTTGTCTGTTCTGTGTCTTGTTTGGCATCCATCCAGGGATGTGTTGTGCATTTTGGGACCACAGGTGTTTCACAGTTTTTTTTAGCATTGGGCAGCGAAAATGGAAAATGAAAAACAGATATTCCGTCATCAGTTTTAATTTTCAATGTTTCCGTCATTAATGTTTGCCTTGCAGTATAAATGACATGATAACTTTACTATTTAATATACAAGCTAGTATTTGGTATAAAACCATTAAAGCCCTTTACGCCGGAGACAAGTTTTTTGGCTCTCTGACAGAGCCCCATTCTTGAAATCTTCACTTTATGTGAGAATAACTTTTGAACACTTTAAACTATCCATGTGATTCAGTGAATGTTTTTCGTGCTCACTTTGTGCTTTAAGATAGTAAGAAATTTTGATCCAAACGTCTTTGTTTATTTGTGAAAATAATATAAAAGTATGTGAAAAGTTTGACAAATGAACCCAGTTTTCAAACTTCAAAACTTTCTTAGTGTAAATACAGATAGTTTTTCCACTTCAAAAAAAGGTTTTTAACTAGCATTATCATATGTCTACTGTAGGGTTCGGCATCATTTTTTTTAATTGTCTGGGTTTTTTTTACGACATTAGGGGCTTCTTAGTAATTTAGTAGTTAATTTTCTAATTTCAAAAAAAATTGCATATACATTTTTTTTTGGGACCTGTACAAGTGTTGACGTTGACTTTGATTGGCCTGTTTGCTAGATACCCATAATGTTTTATCTAGAAACTACACCCCTTAAAGATTAAAAACAGCCATTATGGTTGTTTATTAACCCATTATGGTGTTTACAGGAATTAAAGAATAGTGAGACGGGTGAGATTTCATATATGTCAACTTTTTTTTTACAGATTTTTCAAATTTTTATCCATTATTCACAAGAACGCGTAGATGTCGATTCAGGGTCAAATGCAAACTTAATATTGATTCTACAGTTTCTGCTTGTTTTCATAGTATCCCATAGTTGCCCTTGTGCACTATTGCTCAACCACAAGCCTCAGAATAGAGGAGCACCTACCGGACTTGGGGGTTTCTATTTTCATTAACGATTTTATTCAGGCAAATTTCAGGTTCTTGCGGGACACCCTTATGTGCTAATACTTAATAAACACCCCTAAAAGACCACATATTGGAAACGTACACCAATTATGGGATTATAAACCAGGTGCTGCAGTGAGATTATCGACCCCACAAGGGTGTTCACTAACTTTTCTAGCGTTAGGCTGTGAAAGAAAATAAAATTTTTTCCAACAATCTGCAATTTTAGCTTGAAAATGTTTAATTTTTTACAAGAATCTGGAAAAAATAGCAACCCCATATTGTGTTACACAATTTCTTCAAAGTTCATCAATTACCCTACATGTGGGCATAAACTGCTGTTTGGGCACCATGGCAGGGTTTTGTACAAGGGATGATATGGGAGCACTATTGGCTATTGGAACACAGATTTTGGTTGATGGCATTGTCGCATATTGCAAAGCCTCCAAAGTTACAGAACAGGGGAAACTCTTCTAGAATTTACACATTTTTGATTCAACGCCCATCAGAATCTTTCTTTGGGGTGTATGGTGCATTTGGGCGCACTAGGTGTTCCTAGTTTTGTTTTAGCATTAGGCCATAATAATGGGTGGGAAAAACACAGTTCCGCCATTGTTTTGTGACGCAGGCTTCAATTTTAGAGTGTTGCCGTATAGGTAAATGGACAGTGATAACTGTACTATGCTGGTTCGGTACAATTGCATGATTTTTATTTATATTGTTTTTTATGTTTTATTAATTTTATACAAAATACAGCAATATGGTTACTGTTTTTATTTTTATTTTTACAGCATTCTCAAATGCGGTATTAAATGACATGCTAGCTTTTACTCCTGCAGTGATACGATTACAGTGATACCCAATTTGTAACATTTTGTTTATATGTTTTTACTGCTTGTAAGCAATAAAGAACAATTTTATTCAAAAAAGGAATAACATGTTTTTGGCTTCGAAATAGTCTGAGACATAACTTTTTATTTTTATGTGTATGGAGCTGTGGTAGGGGCTGTTTTTTATGCATGTCCACTGTCGCAGTCATGATGCTTGTTCCAGCGCCCACGACTCAACCCAAGTCTTCCTTACCCCATGCTGAACCACCTGAAATACACCACACTGATAACTGACTGAATTAAAATTGCCCACACAGCAGCCGTTTTATTAAAAAAATACAACATAATAAAAATTTGTCATATAAAATATAAATAACCTCTTAAAAAATATTATATATATATATTATTATATATTATATATATTTATATATATATATATATAGTTGTTTATATATCACGTTAAAAAACAACCTCCCCTATATATACAAATACTGTATGAATAAATACACATACAACTGTAAACATAGAACTCCGTAAACAGCCACAACCAGATGGGGCAGAGGTCCTTGGTGCCAACCAACGACCTGGCGACCAAATCTCCGAAGGGAAAAAACCCACCACACCCAAGCCCGTATCTACACGGATCGGGAGGTTCGAAAGTCATCCAGATTGTTATTCAGCCTGCATGAGACCCACCCTTCGACCAGGGATTCACCATTTCCAAACAATGAGGGAATCATACCCGAATGACTTCCTTACCCTATATCCTCGCCAAAACCCAAGAACCCCCGCCCCCCGAGCAGCCATGAACCCTCATGATTAGGCCCCCACCAGGCCATAGCTTCTCAATCCCTTTCCCTGGGGGCCAGAGCCCATAAATCCAGGCCGACCGCGGTCAAATGCATCCCATCAGACTGCCAAAAGTTGTCGACACCCGATTCCAACTCAAGATGCCAAAAAAACCCCCCCCACCATTAGGCACGAAACTGCCCCCCGCCGGGGTTAACCTTCCTCTTGCCCTATTAAACCCTTTCCCCCCGAGCTGTGCCCCTCCAGTGATGCCTAAACACAATATCCGACCACACAATCACCATGCCCAGAAAAGACGACCACAACCGCAAAAAGTCAAACTTTATGTTCCTTATCAATTCTCTGGACGTCAAGGACCACAGGTCATTACCCCCCCCGTACCCCAAAAAGTTCGGTGGTCTTAAAGAGCAGAAACCAATCACCTCCAAAACTCCCCCCCAAAACCATTATTCCACCCCTTTCCCAAACCAGCACACACCACCCCGCTCAGGGTGCCCAATTGGGGCCCCTCCCGGCCAATGCCCCCTCTCTCGGCCCCAAGTGCAGAGGAACGTCCCAAAAACCAAAAAAGGAAAGGAGGCCCCCCAAAAAGAAGGGAAAAAAAAAACAAAAAACAACAGCAAACCAATATCGACAAAACCTCCCAGCTCCCCCCTTTTACCATTTGACCCACACCCCCTTAAGCCTCAAGTGGGGGTGTTCCCGAAAAAATCCCAATCCCCAACCAATCCTGGAATAGTCTGCCTGGCTCCCAAACCCCAGCCTCAGTAGCGGCCCCAATTCGAAACGAGTGTGGAGCAAACGAGGTGGGATCCAAACTAAATGCTACCAAACACCCCCTAAATACAGTGGTAAACTGGAAACGTGAAGGAATGAGCAATCTGCATGACAGAGGAGCAGCCCACACCCGGACCACCGCAAAGATCAGAATTCCCTCAAACAGTGCACCGGAAACATCAGAGCCTCCGAGACTTTACCCTTTTCCCCCTACATGCCTGATCGGTCTTCTAGCTCTTAATCAAATTCACTAACACATCAACTTGATCCGTGACGTCCTCGGCCTGCAGGCCCCCGCCACTAAAATGACTGGGCGATACCAATTCCCCCACCCTTAACCCCTTCCCGACATAGGACATATGCATACGTCCTAGTGGGAAGTGCGTTCCCGCAAATGCATACGTCCTGGCGATCTCGCGGGCTTGCGGGCCGCAACACAGGATCGGGAAATGGGACCAGCGGTAAATTACCGCTGGCCGCATGCCGTATCACCCGCAGCCGGAGTGAGCTCCTGCCACGGGTGATTAACGTTTCATTACCGCAACCTGTCATGGTTGCGATAATGAAGCCGCAGGCAGGAGGAGGGAGCTCCTCCTGCCTGCTCCCGTCGGCTGCCGCACTACAGTGCGGCTGCGATCTCCTGCCTGATGGTCCCAGGAAGGGAAAGCCACTTCCCGGGGTTATCTGTGAAGTCACCATGCCGCAATGCATTGTGGCATGGTGACAGGCAGTGTCATGGCGACCAGTACAACAGTACTAATCTGTGTACTGGTCTGCCTTCTAACAAGCAATCTGATGATTGCTGTTAAAGAAAAAGTAAAAAAAAAGTGCAAAAAAGTAAAAATAAATGTTAAAAGTGAAAAAAAAAGTAAAAACACAAACACAAAAAAAAATATAAAAACACATACACCGCCTTTTCCCTTTACAAACGGCAATCGCCGAAAAAAAAGTTTCAAAATAAATAAAGTACCCATATTTGGTATTGACGCATGCGTAACGACCTGCCCTATAAATCTGTCTCATTAATTAACCCGCACGGTGAACACCGTAAAAAAATAAATAAAAAACAGTCACAGAATTGTGTTTTTTGTTCATCCCGCAGCACATAAAATGGAATAAAAAGTGATCAAAAACTTATATAAACTCCAAATTTTGTACCAATCAAAACATCAATTCGACCCGCAAAAGAAATGTCCTTACACAGCTCTGTATACGGAAAAATTAAAAAGTTATGGCTCTCAGAAGACAGCGATGCATAAATATTGTTTTACACAATAAAATTTTTTTTTTAAAGTGCTTCAAAATAATAAAAAACATATAAATTGGGTATCGCCGTAATCGTATTGACCCAGAGAGTAAATCTAACTTGTCATGGATACTGAGCGATGAGCACTGTTAAAAATAAAAATAAAAAACATTACTAGGATTGCAGTATTTTCGTCACTCTTCCTTCCAAAAAATGGATTTAAAACTGATCAAAAAGTTTTATCCCCCAAAATATGATACCAATAAAAATGTCAACTCATCCCACAAAAAACAAGTCCCAACACAGCTCCCGGCTCTCAGACTATGGCAATGCAAAAACATATTTTCCTTTTTGAATAAAAGTGTTTTTATTGTGTAAAAGCAGTAAAACCTATAAAAAAAAAATACAAATTGGGTATCGTTGTAATCTTATCGACCTGCTGAGTAAAACTAACATGTCATTTATACCGCACGGTGACCACTGTAAAGAATAAAAATAAAAAACACTACCGAGAATGCTGTATTTTGTTAAAAATGCCTCACAAAAACCTTAATAAAAAGGATCAAAGCATATATGAAGCCCCCCATAATGGTACTAAAAAAAAATGTCAACTCATCTCACAAAAAACTAGCCCATAATCAGCTCCGTATACAGAAAAATAAAAAAGTTATGGCTGTCAGAATAGGACAACATAAAAAGCAATTTCTTATAGACCTAATTCTATTGTGTAAAATTAATAAAACATAAAAAAACTATATAAAATGTATATCATTGCAATTTTACCAACCCCCACAGTAAAGTTTTCCTGTCATTTATCCCGTACAGCGAACACTGTAAAAAATGAAGCCAAAAGACAATGGCGAAACTTTCGTTTTTTCCCCACATTTTCATAGCCCAAAAACTAAAAATACTATGGACCACCTGTACACCTAAACTGCACAGTACACCCCTAGATGAGATCCATGAGGGGTGTTTGCAAATGCGACATGACCCCACCGAAATCTGCGTTCCAAAAGCTAAATAGCGCTCCCTCCCTTGTACGCCCTGCCATGCGCCCAAACAGAAGTTTACAACCACATGTAAGGTATTGCCGAACTTGGAAGAAATTGCTTAACAATATTTGGGATGCTTTTTTTACAGGATTCCTTGTAAAAATTAAACATTTTCAGCTAAAATTGCAGATTGTTGGAAAAAAAAAATCATTTTCCCAGCCTAACGCTAGAAAATTTTGTGAAACACCTGTGGGGGGTTAATATACTCACTACACCCCTGGATATATTCCATAAGGGGTGTAGTCTCCCATATGGGGTCTTTTTAGGGGTGTTTATTAAGTTTTAGCCCCATAGGGTGTCTGCAAACCTGAAATAGCGCCTAAATAAAATTGTAATGAAAATGAGACCCCAGAGTCCGGTAGGTGCACCTCCTATTCTGGGGCTTGTGGTTGAGCCAAATAGCGCACTAGGGCCACATATGGGATATCTCTGAAAACAGCAGAATCTGGAGAATCAATTAAGTTGCATTTACCTGATCACATCTACCGAGTTCTTGTGAATAATGGCTGATAATTGAAAATCTGCAAAAAAAAGTTAAATTTCAAATTTCACCTCCACTTTGCTTTAATTCCTGTGAAACACCTAATGGGCTAATAAAGTTCCTAAATGCTGTTTTGAATACTTTAAGGGTTGTAGTTTTTTTTAGATGAAGGTCATTTAGGGGGTATCTAACATACAGGCCAATCAAAAATCACGTTTAGAACTGGACTAAATCACTAAAAAAAATGTAGATTGCAAATTTTGTTGAAAATTTTAAAAAATACTACTAAAAATTCTAAGCCCTCTTTAAAATTTATTAAAAAAAAAAAATACATTTAAAAAAAAGATCCCAAACCCACAGAAGACATATTGTAGATGCTAAATTAATAAGCTATTTTGAGTGGAAAAAACTATTGTCTTACGCGCAGAAATTTTTGAAGTTTGAAAATGGAAAATTTTTCTAATTTTTCACGATACTTTGATATTTTTCACAAATTAACAAGGACTTTTTGAAAACAAAATTTCTTACTATCTTAAAGCATTATGTGTCACGAGAAAACATTCTCTAAATCACATGGATAGGTTTTAAAATGTCAAAAAGTTATTTTAAAATAAAGTGGGCACATGCAGATTTAAAAAATGGGGCTCTGTCAGAGAGGCCAAAACTGGCTCTGGCGGTAAGGGGTCAACGCCCCAAAATACACTAACAAAAAAGCTAAACGAAACAGCACACTATCCCGTCATTCACAGATTGGCCCTTCGGAAAAGAAAATGATGAATGAGCCGGAATTTATGCGGCTCCTTCTTGGTAAACAACCCCCAGGGGAGACACCACCAGGTCAGGGAAGGGCGGATTCTCATACGGCCCCACTATCCTGCCCAGTGATACCTCCTTCGTCAGTTTCTCCGACACTACCGTAGGATGCTCATAAGCAGACCTCAGGTTCTTAATAGAAAAGGGAACGGAGTGCGCTGGCGGGGGAATCACAAACCCTTGCCAAACCCAGTGGACAACAAGTCCACTGTAGCCCTATCCAGAAAGTGGGCTTGGACACATGTGGCGCTCCTTCTTAAAGCAGTGGGTGACCGGATGAGACGGTGCTGCACAAAAGGAGCAAACATGCTTAAACTGGCAGCCTGACCCAAATTTACACTATCCCCCGTTGAACAGCCAACAGACCAACCCTTTTGAGCCACTCTGCAGGGACCCGGACCCCGCACCACCTGTGCTCCACCTTTGGCCGGCGGGAAAGGGCTGCTCGAACTTCGTCGGGGCCATAACCTTCAACCGCAGACCAATGTCTGTGGTTGACTTATGGTCCCAGCGAATCGAAGGGCGCACTGCCTTCCGTTGACGAAGCTGTTCGTCATAACGTAGCCACACTAGGCCGCCATACGCCCAATGCTCTTCCCTAATCGCGTCCATGTAGCAGAAAAGCGCCGAACAATTCTCCGGCGCCTTTTCCCCAATAACACTCGCGAGAATAGCGAACGCCTGCAACCAATTGGTAAAAGTCTGAGGAATAAGTCAACAACGGCGCTTTTCCTCCTCTTCCTTTTTGCTCTCATCTTTTTTCCCCTTTTCCAAGTTGAACTTCTCCAAGGGCAAAAGGGAAAAGATCTCCACATACTCGTCCTTCCAAATCTTGTCCCTCACGTCCTGCTTCAAATGCCCCCCCAGGGGACCCTCAAAGCATGCGTACACCTCACCCTTGGCCCTGTCATCCAAACGAACACTCTCCTGCTGAACCTTTTCCATCTGCACAGACACTGTCACACCCGCACAAAGCCCCACCGGCTGAAGCCCAGGGGCGGGTGGAATCTCCTCGCGCAACGGAGGCACGACCGTCAATGGGAGGGGGAAACCCATGCATCGACTGGCGACCCTCCACTAAGCCCGCTACCCTGAACCTCAAACCTCTCCAACAAGTCCTGCAATGCCGGCACTAACCCCCCCACCCTCAGTGGGCGAACTGCGAACTCGACACTCGCGCGACCCACCGGGCTAGGAGTTGACGGCCCGGTATCGTCACCATCACCACCGACCACACTGTAGAGACAGGAGCAGCCGTAGGACGATCCCCTGTCTGAGGCACAGACCCACCGCTCTCCACAGGGCCCGCTGGCCTACGTGGATGCCTCCCGGGCCAGGCAGACTGACCCCGAGCACGGTGCCCGCCCACCCGACACGGAGGGTCACTAGAAGGGCTCCGCTGGCCTACGGCTACCTCCGCTGACAATGGGTGCCGCTGCCAAATCCCCAGGCCCCCCAACCAGCTGCCGTACAGCGTCCTGCAGCCATGCGGCCCCATGGGATGCGGCCATGCTCTGCAACACCTCCACTTGCTCGTCCACCATCGAGGAATCAAGAGCGCGCAGCATGGGTGTCCTCACTGCTGCCTCGTGCCAAGACAACTACCCTCCGGGTAGAAGGGGAGGACTCAAGTCCTTCCGTCAATTCCGCCCCGCCTACCCTCTTATCCCGCACGTACCAGGCGCGCTAAGCCGCGCCCAGCACACCGGGTCATGCCGCGCCTCCCCTAGGTGGTGTGGCCGGTCCGGTGCGTTGCTGGATGGGTTGATGTTATTATTGGTATAATTTTTGGGGGAACAAGGCTTTTTGATCAGTTTTAAATCCAGTTTTTGGAAGGCAGGGCGAAGAAATTACTGCAATCCTAATAGGGTTTTTATTTTTAACAGCGCTAACCATGCAGTATCCATGACAAGTTAGTTTTACTCTGTGAATCAATACGATTACGGTGATACCCAATTTATATAGTTTTTTTATGTTGAAGCACTTTAAAAAAAAAGTGTTTTTATTGTGTAAAGCAATATTTCTGCATCGCTATCTTCTGAGAGCCATAACCTTTTTTATTTTTCTGTATACAGAGACATGTAAGGACTTTTTTTGTGGGATGAGCTGACATTTTAATTGGTACAACTTTAACATGACATATTTATAGGGCTGTTAGTTACGTATGCGGCGATACTAAATATGGGCACTTTATTTTTTAGCTTTTTTGGGGCGACTGACGTTTCTAAAGGGAAAAAGGGCAGTGTACGTGTTTTTATTTTGTTTTTTTGTGTTTTACTTTTATCACTTTTTTTTTCACTTTTTTACACTGTTTTCACTTTTCCCAAGAGGGTAATTGTATTAGCTATCGTCAAATCATTTATAAAATATGAAATCAGAACACAGCTTATTTCTGTGTACTGGTCTCCAAGGCAACTGTCAATCACCATGCTCACAATGCATTGTGGGCATGGTGACATCACGGTCGACTCGCGAAGTGACTTTCACTTCCCGAGGCCGTCTGGTAAGAGATCGCGCCGAGAGCAGGCAGGAAGGGCTCACTCCTCCTGCTTGAAAACTTAGCTCCAACGATCTTAATTGATCGCGATCGTGCGGGGCTCGCTTGTAAGCCCGCACGATCGCCAGGACATATCCATACGTCCACTTACGGGAGCACACTTCTCGCTAGGATGTATGCATACGTCCAATGTCAGGGAGGGGTTAGTCTGTTCTAGATCCTTGGATTTATACCAAATTTGAGTTATACTGTAGGATGTGCAAAGCTGCTGATGTCTCTTTCTGGGAAAGTTGGGTAAATTGCACTGACTTAGATATAGTGTTGATAGGAATGTTAGTTTAATAGCTCATGGTGTACAGTAAGAGGTTAATAGTGTAATTTGCATTGTATATACTTAGAGATAGAAGTGACAGGGATGTGAGTTTAAAATTTAGAGTGTGCAGTAAGTTAGAGGTTGATAATGAAGATTCCTTTCCCCAGTTTAGTCTGCCTGGCAACCGGAGTGTAACCCCCTCAGCCAATAGGGAGCTGAGTCTCTGAGAAGGGAGAAGGAAGGGGGTAGCTGCCAGCAGGGGGGACCCCTTAAATAGTGAGACCTGTAGGAGTTCTGGGTCTGTCTGTCTGAGGCTGCCAGAGTCTGCAGTAAGGAGAAGAAGCAGTAGTCTCATTGTCCTGGCTAGGACTTTGAGGGGCGGCAGATTTTCCTATGGAAAGGAAGGAGGCCAGCTTGAGAGAGAACACTACTTGTATATAGTTAATGAGAAGTTCACAGCAAAAGAAGCCGGTAGTCCTGGTAGCAGAGCTTCGCCTCCAGCGGTGACGTAGGTGAGCCAGGTGAAGAGAGGCCATTGTTGCGGCAGTGAGGAGTAGCCCCCCCTGTGCTGTGTGGGAAGCCACTGAAGACAGGCAGGGTAGCGTTGAGGTTGCTGGAGGAGGCTAAGGAAAGAAGTAAAGCTACAGTTCTGTCGGTGAAACATTGTTGTGTGATTCTTTATACGCCGGTACACTTCATCACAGAAAGTCCCACAGCACCTCTCCCCGCAATTACAAAGAACCTGTTGGGAGGGCGAATAACGCCGCTCCCGCATCTTTACATTTGGCGTAGTCGGCAGGATTGCGGTACTGAGAGGATAAAGACACAGACACGCGTGGTGGGAGAGGGAGTCTCCCCACCCGCAGGCGTGCCGCCGAAGTTCAGGAACCTTGGGACTGGAGTTGTACGGGACGGCGTTGTACAGTGTACAGAGACTGTTTGTGGATTTCCAGGCCGAGCAGAGGGACTGCGAGACAGCGACGTCGCAGTGAGTAACCTGCAAGAATGTGCCTGAAGACACCAGTACGGGATGGCCGGCTAGCGAGAGGGCCAGTGCTGGGTGTAAGAAGATGGCGGACTGGCATGGCGAGGTAGAAGAGGGGCGTGGCCAGTACAAAGGGCGCCAAGAGTTTCCCGCCAGAGAGTAGCCAGTCAGAGCGAGCCAAGCGTGCGAAAAGAGGGGTAGCTCCGCCCCTGGAAGGCGCTATAAAGTTGTGGAGAGCACCTGAAGAGACGGAGGTGCTGAAGAGATACTCTGAGTGTACAGAGGAGACAAGTTTGCTGAGTCTGAGGAGACAGCTGCGTGTTATGTACCTGAGTATGGCTGAGCAGCAACCAGAGAGGCCTGAGCAAGAGGCCGAACAGGCTCGCCCCGACCATCAACCGGGGGCTGAGGGAGCCGAGGATGGAGCTGCAGCCGGTGCCGCCGCGTCAACTGAAGCACAGAGAACGCGCCCGTATCGTATGACCTGGGAGCGCAAGAAGGCACTGGAGGACCGGGCCTACCAGTTCATGAACTGTCGTGGTGTGGCTGGTGCGTGGGTGGCCGAGAAAAGGACCACCGGAGAGGTCATCGAATTTGACCGGCGTGCAGGCATTGGGTCCATCCTGCAGGATAGGACCCGGGACGTTGTTTTTGTCAATCGGAGGGCAGTGAAGCGGATCTTTGAGCCCGAACGCCTGCACAGCTTATATCGTGGAGAGCGGGTGAGCTTTCATAAAGTGCCGGGTCCCAAGGGCCCTTGGGCTGCCGGGGTGGAACGCCTCCCCCCCGAACCTTATGTGCCGATGGAGAACTGGGACGAGGAGCAGGAGGACGTCCCGGTGGAAGCTCCGGAGCCGGAGGAGCCGCTGATGCCAGCGCCAGGACAGGGGCGCGGTAGAGGGACCATCCGGGAGCGCTCCCCAGGGCCGGAGCCCACCATCACTGTCACCGCTCCTGTGTCCGTAGTGACGGCCCCACTGGTGACGGTCTTAGCCGGGTCGGCAGGAGCGACCCCTTACCCGCAGGAAATAGAGGTACCCCGAGCGGGCGCAGACGTGCCTTCATTTGTGAGGCCCATGAGCTGCTGATGAGGGTCCTAGAGAGCTCAGTGGGACCGCGGGGCCTAGAGCAGCCAGAGTTGGTGCGGCTGTTTGGAGAACGGCAGGAGCCGCTACACAAACCGTGAGTTGCTTGGGTGCCTGGTGCTGTTGCACCATTCCCCGGGGGAGGGGGGAATTCAGTTTTGTGTTCACGGGGCCAAGGACTGTGTTTAAGTTGAGGACTTGCCCTGAGTTTACCTACTGCAGAGGGGTTGTGGTAAAAATGTTTATGGGGTTCAAGGTCTTTTGGTGCTGAAGCTAAGGATGCTGAACCTTACCCCATGCAATTACTATGATTACTACTATGCAAAATGTTTATGTTTATTTGCACCTGTAAAGAAATGTTATATTGCACTGCATGTTGTGTGTGGATGTGGGTGTGGGGAAAGGGTTTGGGAAACCGAGGACGTATTCCGGATAAAGAGCGGGGGAGATGTAGGATGTGCAAAGCGTGATTCTCTTTCTGGGAAAGTTGGGTAAATTGCACTGACTTAGATATAGTGGTTTATTTGGAATGTTAGTTTAATAGCTCATGGTGTACAGTAAGAGGGTTTAATAGTGTAATTTGCATTGTATATACTTAGAGATAGAAGTGACAGGGATGTGAGTTTAAAATTTAGAGTGTGCAGTAAGTTAGAGGTTGATAATGAAGATTCCTTTCCGCAGTATAGTCTGCCTGGCAACCGGAGTGTAACCCCCTCAGCCAATAGGGAGCTGAGTCTCTGAGAAGGGAGAAGGAGGGGGGTAGCTGCCAGCAGGGGGGACCCCTTAAATAGTGAGACCTATAGGAGTTCAGGGTCTGTTCTGTCTGAGGCTGCCAGAGTCTGCAGTAAGGAGAAGAAGCAGTAGTCTCATTGTCCTGGCTAGGACATGAGGGGCGGCAGATTCCTATGGAAAGGAAGGAAGCCAGCTTGAGACAGAACACTACTTGTATATAAATTAATGGAAGTTCACAGCAAAAGAACCGGTAGTCCGGGAGCAAAAGCTTCACCTCCAGCGGTGACATAGGTGAGCCCGGTTTAAGAGAGGCCCATTGTTTGCAGCAGTGAGGAGTAGCCCCCCTGTGCTGTTGTGGGGGAAACCACTGAAGACAGGCAGGGTAGACGGTGAGGTAGAGCTAGGAGAGAGCTCCCCCTGGAAATGCAGGTCGTGCTACTGAAGCTGCCCGGGACATTGGGTGAATGGCTGTATGTGGATGAAAGTGCCGTTGCTGGAGGAGGCTAAGGAAAGAAGTAAAGCTACAGTTCTGTCGGTGAAACATTGTTGTGTGGGTTCTTTATACGCGGTACACTTCATCACAGAAAGTCCCACAGCACCTCTCCCCGCAATTACAAAGAACCTGTTGGGAGGGGGAATTGCACCGCTCCCGCAATCTTACAATACCAAACAAACTTTTCCCGTTGGAAATAAAAGGAAAATAATTATTTCTTATCATTTTAACATTAGGATTATTATACCGTATATACTCGAGTATAAGCCGAGTTTTTCAGCACAAAAAAAAGTGCTGAAAAATACCCCCCTCGGCTTATACTCGAGTCACTGTCGGTGCTCGGGCGCTGCGATTGCCTGTGCGCTGACAGGGACGCTTCAGTTAGATGCGACTCCTCAGGGAGCGCATATAGCTGAATCCCAAGTCAGCTGACAACATCCAGGCACTTCGATGGCCCAGGCACTGTCAGCGATCTCTTAACCTGCATGCGACTCCACCGGAGTGCATGCAGGAGAAGAGATACCACTGTGGTGCAGAGAGCGAGCGCTCCGTGCTCCGCAGTGGACTCCGGGCGGCCGCAGACTCGCGGCTGTCCGGAGTTTCCGGCACAGGCAGTGTGTGTCATCACGCTGCGTGCGCGGCCTGATGACATCACCCGCCTGTGCCGAGAAGACCGAGGAGCGCGCCCGGGAGATGGAGCAGCGGGGATCGAGGTAAGTGGGTGTTTTTTTGTTTTAAAATCCTACCTACACCTGCCTATACCTGCCTAGTACTGCCTATACCCTGCCTATACCTGCCTAGTACTGCCTATAGCCTGCCTATACCTGCCTAGTACTGCCTATAGCCTGCCTATACCTGCCTAGTACTGCCTATAGCCTGCCTATACCTGCCTATACCTGCCTAGAACTGCCTATAGCCTGCCTATACCAACCTAGTACTGCCTATAGCCTGCCTAGGGGACCTATACCTGCCTTTAGCCTATCTAGGGGGACCTATACCTACCTAGTACTGCCTATACCTTGCCTATAATCTGCCTAGGGGGACCTATACCTGCCTATAGCTTGCCTGTGGGGGCAATTACCTGCCTATAGCCTGCCTAGGGGGACCTAAACCTGCCTATAACCAACCTATAACGACCTATACCTGCCTATAGCCTGCCTATGAGGACTTATACCTGCCTACGGGGGCAATTACCTGCCTATAGCCTGCCTATGGGGGACATATAGCTGCCTATACCAGCCTATGGGGGACATTAAACTGCCTATACATGCCTATAACCTGCCTATGGGGAACATTAAACTGCCTATACCTGCCTATGGGGGACATTAAACTGCCTATACCTGCCTATGGGGGACATTAAACTGCCTATGTAATTTTTTTGGTATCTATTTTTATTTTTAAAATTCACCAGTAGCCACTGCATTTTCCACCCTAGGCTTATACTAGTGTCAATAAGCTTTCCCGGTTTTTGTGGCAAAAGTAGATGCCTTGGCTTATACTCGGGTCGGCTTATACTCGAGTATATACGGTATATCATCCACAATACTACTCATATTCTCCAAAGGAAGCCTGGAAAAAGCTGTAATAGCGTGGAATATGAGCTGTAGCCGGCCACTAGGTGACTGTGTTTTAGCAGAGCTAGATCAACGTAACTCTGCAGAGAGTTAAAGATGGTGGGTCTGCCGGAAGGTAAGCAAGAGAGGTATACCAGAATCCATAACCACCTTATACACACTGTCGCATACTCAGAGCAAGCAGGCTACCGTACAGTCTATTCCCCAAATAAGGCAGAGCAGGATATGAGAGGGTGTAAAGATGCGGGTAAAATGTCGGCTAAAGTGCTTGATAATAGAAGCCACGTGGAGTGTCCGTGTGCGACCAAAGCTGAAAGTTGTGCCAAGCTCCTCTGTTAAATACCTGCTGCCAAGCAGTTCCAGGCCACTTCAAGTCCAATCAAAAGATGTATCTCAAACAAAATTTTCGAGTTCAAACAGGACTTTTAAGTTTAACTTGTACCAAAGCTGATTTATACAGAGGTACCACTGCAGTTTTTATTTTCTACTACTTTTACACAATAGAAATACTTTTGCAAAAAAAAAAATTGCAATTTTATGTTGTCCTATTCTGACAGCCATAACCTTTATATTTTTCTGTTTATGACACTAAGGGCTTGTTTTTTGTGGAACGAGTTGTTTTTTTGTTGTTGTTTTTGGATATTCAATTTATATAACTGTCTCATGTTTTAGCACCGTTTAAAAAAAAGTGTTTTTATTGTGTAAAACAATGTTTATACATCACTGTATTCAGATTTTATGATTGCTTTTAATTAAATTTTCTGTGCAGCAGGATGAAAAAGAATTGCAATTCTGCCATTGTTTTTTTGTTTGTTTTTTTACGCCTCTCATCGTGCGTGTTAAATAACACAACAGATTTACAGGCTAGATTGTTACACATGTGGCTTTACCAAATATGTGAACTTTGTTTAGTTTGATCCTTTTTGGGGTGCCATTTTTAGTGGATGGACAGTTTTAGTGTGTGTTTTTTACCTTTTTTTTACACTTTTTTCACACTTTTTTTTAATTAGCTGTTCTAATACAGTGTAGACATGGGCTTTATGAACTGATTAGAACGAAATTAAA
>JAODAL010036256.1:0-41926 GCA_025379985.1 Phyllomedusa bahiana
ACCTCCACACTTGTAATTGTCACTCGTGGCCAAATACGTTTTGCCCCCTCCAAAATGTCTTGTCCACTCCCTGATCTCATACTGCTGCCCCCCGTGACCTCTAACTGTGTGATTGTCCCACTCTGTGGCCAAATACTTTTTACGCCTCCAGAATTCATTGTCCATTGCCTGATCCATACTGCACCGCCGTGACCTCCACACTGTGTGATTGTGCCACTCTGGGCCTAATACTGTTTACCGCCCCCAAATGTCATTGTCCCCCCGCCTGATCTATACTGGGGGCCGCCGTGACCTCCACACTTTTATTGGCCACTCTGTGGCCAATACTGTTTTGCCGCCTCCAAATGTCATTGTGCCACCCCCTGATCTCAACTGCGCCGCCTGACCCCACACTGTTTGGATTGCCACTCGGGGCCAATACTTTTTTACCGCCCCCAGAAGTCATTGTGCCACGCCTGATCTCATACTGCTGCGTCGTGACCTCCACACGTACATTTTTCCCACTCTGGGGCCAATCTGTTTACCGCCCCCATAATGTCATTCGCCACTCCCTGATCTCATACTGCGCCCCGTGACCTCCACACTGTGTGATTGTGCCACTCGTGGCCTAATACTTTTTTTTGCCGCTTCCAGAAGTCATTGGCCACTGCCTGATCTCTGCGCTGCTGTTGACCTCCACACTGTACATTGTCCACTCTGGGGCCTAATACGTTTTGGCCGCCTCCAAATGTCTTTGTCCACGCCGACCTCATACTGCTCCGCCGTGCCCTCCCCTCTCAGTCATTGTGCCCCGGGGTTTCCCTCGTTTTTTGCCACCTCCAAATGTCTTTGTGCCCTCCCTGCCCTAGCTGCTGGGGCTCCGCCGCACCCCACACTCTTTCACTAATTTTTTCCCCACCTTAGCTCTCACTTTTTTTTTTTTCCAGCTTTCGCTGGCAATACTTTATCGGGGCTACTTTTCCCCTTGATTTTTTGGCATTTTCCCCCTTTTTAAGGGCCCGGGGAAATTTTTTATATTTTTCTAAGAGGGGGCGGCAGCCCCGGTGTCAAACAAAACACAACTTTGAGAAGACCAAACCAAGCCCCTCTCATTTTGAAAAAAAAAACCCCTTTCTACAGCACCCTGGGGCTCTGGCGCCGGGGAAACGCGCTTTTTAACGCGATTTCGTGGGTAATTTGGTACGAAACGAATTTTGTGGGAAAAATTCGGCAAGTGCCCGGGAATCAAATTTTTTTGGTTCCCCCCCAATTTTTAATTGGGAAATTAAAATAACAAATCCCCAGGGCCAGATGCATACACCCACGTTCCTAAGGGGAGTTAAGTGATGTCATAGAAGGCCCCATTTTTAAAATTCCCTGGACTTCTAATAACGGGGGGTCCCAAGGATTGGGCAACAAATTGGTCCAAATTCAAAAAGGGGTCAAAAAATGATCCAGGAAATTTTAGCCATAAGCTTAACCCCTTTTTAGGTAAAATGTTGAAGGGTTTTCTCAAATGCTATCCTGGATATCTCACTGAAAAAAAAATTATAACGCCGTTCCACTGGGTTTTATGAAAGGGTCGGGCCTTCAGACTAATCTCTCAGCTTCTATGAGGAAGTCAGTGCTAGACTGGATCGGGGGGAGGGACGGGTGGGGTTTCAATTTTTCTAAAGCATTTTACGGGGCCACATAAAAGTTGGTAAAAAAATGGAAGCGGACTGGGGAAAAGTTGCAAGGGGTAAGTAACTTGGCTCACTATAGAAAAAAAGGGAATAATTAACGGGGGACAAACTCTACGGATTTTCTTTCTATGGGGACCACAAAGGGCGTATTTGGCCCTATCCTCTTTAACATTTTCCAAATGATCTTTAAAAGGGGGAAACACAGGAATATCATCTTTGCAACATACTAAAGCCGGGAAAGTAAAAAAACACAATAGAGGAAATATGTTAAAACAAAAGGGGTCGTAAGTTGGAGGCCTGGGAGGGAAAAGGCAGATGAGGGGTTTAAAACTGATAAATGCAAGGTTTTCACTGGGGGAAAAGAAAACCATTTCATGATTACATTTAAAAAGGAAAAAAAATGGGTAAAATGAAAATGAAAGGACTTGGGAAACCTGGTGGACAGTAAACTTAAAGTACAGCCAGGCAGCAGCACACCAAAGCAAATAGGACATGGGGTCATTAAAAGGGGGATAGATGCACTATAAAATATTATTCTCCCCTTTTACAAGTCACGGGTTTAAACCCCAAATAATATTGTTACAGTTTGGGCACCATGCACAGGGAAAAACATTGTAGAGCTTAACAGTACAAAGGCGGCAACAAAAATAATAAAAGGGCTGGGTGGACAAGTACACAAAAGAAGGGAAAAATTTGGGGTTTTTAGTTTAGAGAACAGAAGGCTTCGGGGACATAAAAATATGTTTAAATACATCAAAGGTCAATATAGAATCTCTCCCAAAAGATTTTTTTTACACGGGGAAACTAGAACAAGGGGCATCCCACGCTTGAGAACAAAAAGTTCTACAAAACATAAAAAGGGGGATTTTTTAATGTAAGAGCAGTAGACAGGGGAATTCTCTTCCAGGGGGACTTGTCAGGTAATTTTCAATAACCCCGATTAAAAAAAGGGTTTTGGACATTTCTGGAGCTAATAATAAACAAGTTACAGTGACTAGTTTCGGGAGAGGGTCATTGACCCAGGATTTTTCGATTCCCAGATTGGACCCAGAAGTTTTTTTCCCTAAAAGAGGAAAATTTGGGTTCACCTCATTGGGGTTTTGCCTTCCTCGGGATCAACACCCTTAAAGCAAAACAGCTAACTGATGGACGACTTGCTTTTTTTAGCCTTACAAACTATAAACTATAAAACTAGAAATATTTTTTTAAACACTTATCAGCTATGCCCCTTACTATGTCTACACTGCATAGTATTACAATTTTATTTTAAGTGCTTTTAGGATTTTAAAAGTGAAGAAAATACAATTGTTCAGGCAGCCCCATAGACTACAATAGAAAAAATTACCTGTAGTCTCCGCAGCTTGTTTTTTCTACGATCGTCTTTCAGCGCCGGCATATTATACAACATGTTATATAATATGCTGACACTTTTAGATTTGTCACCGTTTTCCCATACATACCGCGGTCATGCATCGGAAAAAAAACGGCCACTTTTGGACGTTTTTTGTTTGATACAGAACAGTGTAGCCCTAGCCTTACTCTGACCCACCATTATGACATCTTGTTGAGTACATTTTGAGCCTCTCCTAACACAAACATATTAAAAACCAACAAAAAAACATAATGTTGAAAATCCTTTATTTTTGTGACCTGCTTATAAGGCTGGATCCACACAGGATAGGACTCAAACCATTCGAAAGTCTTCCGTTTTTTGTCCAATGCACGACCGTGATTTTTGCAACTGTTTTGTCAATGGTAAAACCTGGCAAAATTTGGGGGCATGTTCCTAAATAAGCCAGCGCCAGAAAGCGATTGGAAAAAAACTGACCTGTGTAGTCTACATGTCGTTTTTTCTTTTAAAGTCTATGGGTTGAAAACACATAATTAAAATAAAACCTCCCTTGAGATAGCTTATGAACTATTTAAAAACTAGGACTGACAAAGTCCAATGATATAGATATGAAAAACTCCTGAAAATGTATGAACTAGACTCGTATACACACACACAATAACACAACAAATACAAAAAACTGCAAACCCACTGAAAATAAAAACAGACCAAATCCCAAAAAGCATTATTTAATAGATTCTCGTGGACCAAAGATATTTAACGCCAAATATATTGACAATCCATGTGTTTCTTTCTAAAGTTATTTATATAATCTAAAAGATAGCATCTCTGCACCACAATCAGCAAAAGAGTTTATCACACCATTTTTATCCAATTTCCAATGCAATTAGAATTATTAATATGTATCTTACTAATGTCTACAACCATGTCACCACAAAAGGAAGCTTCCCAAATAAAATGTCACATGCAACAATTACTAAAGTGTCCACAAAGTAGACAAACCACCAACTTCATTACTCAAATTTTGCCTAATATCCTTATTAAATATTTACCTTAAATATTGATTGTATGCTAAAAAAAACATTGCTAACAGACTAACAGATTAAGGTATTTTCTTAACACTCACTAAAGTAAATGAGACCTCTTAAACACCATATTTTTCTGCTAATTACTTAGGATGCAGGGAAAAACCCCAAAATATTTGATTGAGAAAACAAGGGACATTTAGTCCTCATACTGGATAAATTTGGGTTTATTAGCTATCAGTAGATACACCACCCCAGGACCCCAGTTCAGTGACTGTAATATATTTGCTTAAAGGCAGAGCTCCTGATGTTTAGAAAAACAAACAAACACACATGTATTCAATCACATTGTGAGTGAATTGGGCACAGTAGACTGAGTTTGCCCCTTGCTTACTCCCCATGCTTGGTACACTGGGTGCGACCCACATCAAGCTTTACGTACCTTTCCAGTGCTTCATTGTGAGTGCTGGCTGTGAGTGAAGCAGTAACCACTTTCTGGTACAGTGGTGAAACTACTAGATATATGTAAACTGTCAAAGATTAAATCCTCAGCAACTGTTTTGATGTAGGTCTCCAATTTCCTATTACCAACAGCATGTATAAGCACTGCCCTCTTTTATCCTGATTGTCACGGATTCTCTTGCTGAAGTCATTGGGTCTCACCCAAACATAGTGCGATTTAAATACAGATGATGTCATCCATGCACTTATGAATCCTGAGTCAATCTTTCAATATTGCTTGTATGTCCAACAAGCTTGTTATAATACTGCTGAATGTCAGTGGTTTAAAGTCTTAAATCCTGAGCCTACACATCAATATAGTTGTTAAGCTACACATTTAGTCCTTTAAACCTTACGTGGTTCTACCATGCTAATCACATAAAATTTACTTCTCATACTTTAGCAAACTAGTCCATAAATTCAATTATAATCTACATATCTACATATTTTCGAAATATCCAAGTTACTTGATCAAAATCTTAATTTTTTTTATCATTGTAAGGAAAAAAAACAGAAATTAAGAAGGTTATTTTTCCCCATTATATTTCCTCTACTGTACATAATGCTTATTTTCCGCGTTAGTTGTTTCCTAGATTTAAATAATTAGGAATCTTCTGACTTTTCTCACATTGCTCAACTCCTACAAAATCCATCATTTAAAGATATTACTAGTCAATATGAAATGCCTCATGGGGACCTATATAAAAAATCTCAGGATCTAACAATTGGACATCTGGTCTCCTGTTCCTCCTTAACAAGTATAACTCCTCTTCAACTAAATTGATGGGAATAGCAGTTTTTCCATAAGCTTCTGTAACTCTGACAAGGTGTATCTAAGACTGCAAATCAATCCAGATGGAACATCGGTTTCAAATTCCTATATTAATATCAGATTGTTGAACAGTGTTGAAAAAGGTAAAAAAAAAAGCTTGGACATATCAAGAAGTGGACAGTAACTTTCTTATACACGGTAGGTGAAGTGCCAACTACAAAATGGAAGTTATCTTCTCCATTTGAGCCCATGTGTATCATAGATTTAAAACTGATCTGTTACTATCAGATATTTCTATAAATAACTTCTGCATCACTAGCCTACTGCACCTTGCTAGAATACTCTAGATTTGAGGATTTAATTATAATAATGAAATATTTGATCTTAGGCTTTGGAATGGACTCTCTCATCGGTTTATATAACTGACGTATTAATATGTTATGGTAAGAATATGCATGCTCTTTTTAACTGAAAGCTGTTTTTGAAACTTTCTAATCTGTTGGGAATAATCAAATTAATAGTTACTTTATTTGTTTCTATTGTCATGATATTTGTACTCACAACAGTTGTGGAGTATTTATTTATATGGTCCATTTTTATCTTTTCTTTTTTTTTCTTACTCTTTTTTTATGTACTGTAATGGTGTAAACTAATATGTTTCATTCTAGAAAAATATCATCCCCAAAGAAGAGTAAGTTGCTTTCAATGCCATTTCTCTAAAACATCAATTAAAAACTGTTGTAAAAAAAGAATAATAGAAAGACAGAGAATTTACCCATATTGAAATGATTTAATAGTCTAAGATGGATGGTGGGGAGGAGGAGACACATATTATTCCTGAGCAGTTTGGCCATGTAGGTTTTAGTATATAGTACAGTAGGCTGCTGGTTGTTCCTAAGCAACTTGAACTCCAAAAGATTACTGTCACTTTAAAAAGTGCTTGAGCATCAAGTATATTATTATAGCACTGTGCTGTATTTCTTAACTGTTTCAATGCCACACCAATTGGAACAGCTGCTTGAGGGAGACTCCTGTACTGTAAATCTACTTCTTCAGTGCAGGAATAGGCCACAGTGAGTGAAGCTGAGCATTGTTCAGTGACTGTGGACAGCACTATGCCTAAACCAACTGCAAGAGCGTGCAGAATCTTCTGAGATTGCCTCCTTGAATGCCAAGCCATGAAAAAGTACCTGGGCAGCTCTCTCTTGTCTAAATGTGATGACTAGTGTTGATTGAATTGTTCTAGAAAAATAAGGTTCTAGTAGAACTTCTCAAATTTTTAGAACTTGAACCAAACCCAATATTTTACTGTTCTTTCAAGTAAAGTTCTAGTTCTAGTTCGACACACCATTTTCAGTTTAGTTTAATTGGCTTTCTGCACTTTTAGCAGCCATCCAATCACCTTCCTGTACTTTTAGCAGCCATCCAATCAGTTCAGTACACAGAGAAGTGTCAAAAATGGCATTGTTGAGGTGTAGGGCTCTCATTGGTTGCTAAAATCACATGACCATGTTATATATATTTCACTGTATTGCCTTGTGAATGCCATTTTCGGCTCACTCTTTGTACTGTACAGACTGCTCTTAGTTAGATAGGATTTTCCTCTCTATAGACATCAATAGTTAGGGAGTTTGGTACTGCTGGTTGCATCTTTCCCACACCCAGAAGCTGTTATTTGGTGACACTTGCAGGCTCACATAATGCCTAACTCTCATATACATGGATATATATTATACAGAGTGCTTGGAGTTGCTACATCATACTCAGTGCCCAAAAGTTCGGTTTTTGCAGTTTTGGGCTTCAGTAATTGTATAACACACCGTCTCCAAATCTCTTATGTGTCAAAGGGGCTTTGGGGCCCCCTCAGGATGCAGGGCCCGTAGCATCTGCTACCACTGCATCTCCTACAGCTACGCCCCTACTTGCAAGCTGTCCTCATTTTTTCAGTTAGCCATTGAAAGGAATGAAGTATTTTAGCCTCTCAATTTTTTTCTGTCACTCTTAGAGGCAAATTTTCTTCAGCGTACCCAGTTCACTGTTATGGATGGTAATTCCAGCCTTTCCTCATCTGTATAGGTATAAAAGTTAACCAGAACATCTTCTCCCATAGACTTGAATGGGGTTCGAGTTCGAATAGAACTCCGAACCGAACTCACAAAAGTTCGAGGTTCTAGTCGAGGAACTAGAACTTTTTACTGTTCGCTCAACACTAGTGACGACTACTGGGATGCTAACGAGTACCAATCCATGAATACTAAATTTTGATATGTGTTTGTGTATATAGATAGATAGATAGATAGATAGATAGATCTATATATATAGATATCGATATATATATATCTATATATATAAATATAGATATAGATATATATATATATATATAGATATAGATATATATATATATATACATGTATACATAATCTAAAATGAGTATACAATCATACACGATAGATCAGAATGTTTTTATTTTATTGGAGATTGAGCATTTTTAATATGTTAGTTTAACTAATTTGCTAGAAATGTCATGAGTCATGAATTATTTTGCTCAGAAAAATGTATATACCAGAAAATTACAAAAGTGGACTGAGAACATTCCAATTTTCTCTTCAGTAATGATTACAGGATGACAGACATTTTAACAGTATAAAGGGTTTTGTGGGCACCCCATGGTTCAAGTATAATTTTCAGAAGTAAGATGGAAAACCACGGGCAAAATTAATGGCCTCTTTATTGGTGAACACAGCAGGCTTGTGTGGCAAAATCCATTTAATCCCATCCTACCACAGGGTCAAAAACCTTTCATAGTTTCATTATATAATAATTGGATAATTTGCTGGTACATTTTTTATACCAAGTTAATTAACAATTTTATTGAAGAACAGTAGAAATGTGAACATTTGGATGGACTATGGCTTGTTGGCAATAACACTGAAATCTCATATCTGTAATGGCTTATTTTTATATTTACATCACACTGGCACCATGCATGTCATTTACTTAATACTGGCACTGGTGAGTCTTAGCTAATAAAGATTATTGTGGAATTCATTGATTTGCAGAAAATGCATTCAATAAAAAGTTCATGTGGACAGAATGAAACTCTAATGCTGGTAGTTAAAATGAAATGGAAATGGATATCAGAAATGTACCGACTAAGGATGCAGAGATAACTATTGCACCTAACCTCAGTACCTGAACTTCCTCCAATGCCCCTCTGGCACATGAAAGGACCAGTCATATAAATAGTACATAGTGGATGCACATCTTTCATTGCGACTCAGAAGCTTTAAATTATGTCTTTGTTAGAGTTCATACGAAAAAGCATGATTAAAAAACATGGCAGAAACAGCACTACTCCTTTACACTGGTTATATCTAGTATTGTTATAATTATGTATAAGAATATAACTGCTATAATAGCACCTCATTTGTACAAGACTACAGTATAAATACTATAAAACTGCCCCTTATATACAGGAAAATAACTGCTATAATACTGCCCCTTGTGTAAAAGATTATAACTAGTATACATACATACCCCAATGTACATGAATGTAACTGCTATGATACTGCCCCCTATGTACAAGAATATAACTACGATAATAATAGTACACAAATATACCCACTTTAACATACGTCCAAGTCATTTGGGGTTTAACGCCCCTGGATGTATGCAGACATCCTGGGGATCGTGCAAACTCTAAAACAGAGTTCGCACAATCGCTGCGATATGTCAGCTGTATATTACAGCTGACATCCCGCAGGATCAGCTCTGACTGGAGATCACTCCGAGGGGTAGGGTGGGCCGATTAACCCCTTAGCTATCGCGATATAGTAATTGCAATAGCTAAGTGAGCAAGCTCCTTCTGTGCTCAGTCTCCAACCAGACAGCCGGCAGGTATACAATGCCTTCCGGGATGTGTGTGACGTCATCATGCATGGTGACTGACAGTTGTCATAGAGACCAATACAGAGCAATTCTCTATTGTATTAGTGATCTCAAGATCACTGATACCATTCCCCTGTGGGGAAAAGTAAAAAAAAAAATGAAAAAAACAGTACAGCACAAACACAAAAATTAAAATAAAAACACGTACACCGCCCTTTTCCCAAAGCACAAGTCGCCCAAAAAAGATCGAAAATAAATAGAGTATACATATTTGGTATCACTGTGTGCGTATCAACCTACCCTATAAATTTGTCACTTTAATTAACCTGCATGGTGAATGACGTAATAAAACCCAAAAAAGAAAAATCACAGAATTGCTTTTTTTGTTTATCCTGCAGAACATAAAATGTAATAAAAAGCGATCAAAAACTCATAAAAATGCCAGAGTGGTGGCAATTAAAATATCAGTTAATCTTGCAAAGAAAAAGCCTTTACAAAACTCTGTATAAAGAAAAATGAAAAAGTTATGGCTATCAGAAGATAGCGATGCATAAATATTGTTTTGCAAAGTAAAACACCTTTTTTTTAAAGCGCTTCAACATAAAAAAAAACAAAAAAACTGTGTAACTTTGGTATCTCCGTAATTTTCTCGACCCACAAAGTAAAACAAACTTGTCAGGGATGCTGTATGGTGAAAAATAAAAAACACTACTAGGATTGCAGCATTTTCTTTACCCTGCCTTCCAAAAAACGGATTTAAACGTGATCAAAAAGCCTTTTCCCCAAAAAAATTCTATCAATAAAAACATCAAATCATTCTGCAAAAAACAAGCCCCTATACAGCTCCGTACACACAAATATTAAAAAGTTATGGCTCTCAGACTGTGGAAAAGCAAAAAACGTTTTCCTGTTTCAATAAAAGTGTTTTTATTGTGAAAAAAGCGGGTAAAACATTTAAAAAATATAAAAATTTGGGGTATCGCTGTAATTGATTGACCTCTAAGTAAAACTAGCATGTCTTTATCCGCATGGTGACGGCTGAAAAAAAAAAAAATAAAAAACAAACCAGGATTGCTGTATTTTGTTCAAAACATCTCCAAAAAAACCTTAATAAAAAGTATCAAACCCTTTTAGAACCTCATAATGTTAATAAAAACATCAACCATCCTCAAAAAAACCCCTACACACTCCTAAAGCAAAATAAAAAAGTTATGGCTTTCAGACTATGATGTCATAAAAGCGCAGTTTTTTCTGAATGCTTTTCTATTGTGTAAAAGTAATAAATATAAAAAAATGTATAACATTTATTTTCTTGTAATTGTAAACAACCCACTAGTAAAAATTTTATTGAATTTTTTGCCACATGGAAAACACTATAGAAATAAAACCCAAAAAACATTGGCGGGGAAAAGTGCTCCCCCCCTTTTTAGGCTTAAAAAAAAATATGGGGAAAACCTTTCACCCAAAATACACAATACCCCCTTAGATAAGATCCATGAGGGGTGTTGAATACAAAATGGGGCAACTTCTGGAAGGTTTCACCAGTTCTGGTACTTCGGGGCTTTGCAAATGCGACATTTCACCCCAAAAAATTGTGAAACATCCGTGGGATTGATATACTCACTGTAACCCTGGATATATGCCATAAAGGGTATAGTTTCCAATATGGGGTTGTTTTAGGGGTGTTTATCGAGTTTTGGCACCTTAGGGGGGTCCACAAACCTGAAGTGGCATCTAAATAAAATCGTATTGAAAATGAGACCCCAGAGACCAGAAGGTGCTCCTCCTATTCTGAGGCCTGTGGTTGAGTCAAATAGCGCACTGGAGCCACATAGGGATATCTCTAAAAAGAGCAGAAATGGGGAATCGATATTAAGTTGCATTTCCACAGTCATGTCTACCATGTTCCAGTGAATAATGGATAAAAATTTAAAATCTTCAAAAAAAGGTGAAATTTGGACATTTCACCTTCACTTTGCGTTAACCCCTTAACTCCCAGGCCTGAAAAGTAGTTAATGACCAGAACTTTTTTTAGTTTTTGCCTCCTTGCGTTTCAACACTTGTAACTTTTTATATTTTTTCAATGATGCAGTTGGATGAGGCCTCTTTTTATTCGAGACAAGTTGTACTTTTATGGAGGAAATAGTTTAAATTTACTTATAAAATATTTGCAGAATTTTTTTTTAAATTTTTAAAAAACATTTTTTTGGTTTTATTTTTTATTTTTTACATCGTTCATATTTCACATGTAATAACTTGTTAGATTAATTCTACAGGTTATTACGGTCATGTGGATACCTAATATGTGTAGGTTTTTTTGTGTGTGTAATTTATGCACAATTATTTTTTATTAAATATTTACTTTTATTATATTAATTTTTTTATTCTTTTTTTTTTACACTTTTTATGTTTCATAGTTTCATAGTTTCATTTTTTGTAAGGCCAAAAAAAGACGAGACGTCCATCCAGTTCAGCTTGTTTTGCTAAGGTATTGATCCAGAGGAAGGCAAAAACCCGCAATGAGGTAGAAGCCAATTGTCCTCATTTTAGGGAAAAATTCCTTCCCGACTCCAATCTGGCAATCGGAAAAATCCCTGGATCAATGACCCCTCTCCTGAATCCTAGACACTATAACCTGTTATATTATTACGCTCCAGAAATGCATCCAAACCCTTTTTGAACTCTACTTAGTGAGAGACAAACGAGGCGGCACCAATCCCCAATAACACAGCTTCAATCTGCAGTCTTCCCATGCAACAAGCAGTCCTCACATTACTGGTGGTGCTCTGCTCCGCAAAAGCAAGGCAAGCAACAATCCATATACAGGAGAAGAAAAATCAGAGCAGCACTCACCAGGCTTCGTTTCTTTTACTTTTATTCAGTCATAGATATCCGAGGACAAGCTAGTCTGACTGTGCTTGTCCTCGGATATCTATGACTGAATAAAAGTAAAAGAAATGAAGCCTGGTGAGTGCCGCTCTGATTTTTCTTCTCCTGTATACGCCTTTTTGAACCCTGTCAGTGAATTCACCATGACAAGTCCCTCTGGCAGAGAATTCCACAGTCTCACTGCTCTTACAGTAAAGAATCCCTTTCTATGTTTATGTAGAAACTTTCGTTCCT
The DNA here is from genome assembly GCA_025379985.1 of Phyllomedusa bahiana. Taxonomy (NCBI): domain Eukaryota; kingdom Metazoa; phylum Chordata; class Amphibia; order Anura; family Hylidae; genus Phyllomedusa; species Phyllomedusa bahiana. The sequence goes on from JAODAL010036256.1 coordinate 12,325, forward strand.
CAAGAGTATAGGATGCCCCCTTGTTTAGATACAGCCCTGGGTAAAATAAATCTTGGGAGAGATCTCTATATTGGCCTTTGATGTATTTAAACAAAATTTATTATGTCCCCCCGAAGCCGTCTTTTCTCTAAACTAAATAACCCTAACCTTGCTAATCTTTCTGGGTATTTTTAGTCCCACCCAGTCCTTTTATTATTTTTGTTGCCCGCCTTTGTACCTGTTCAAGCTCTACAATGTCTTTCCTGTGCACTGGTGCCCAAAACTGTACACAATATTCCATGTGTGGTCTAACCAGTGACTTGTATAATGGGAGAATAATGTTCTCATCATGTGCCTCTATGTCCCTTTTAATGCACCCCATAATCCCATTTGCCTTAGCAGCTGCTGTCTGACACTGGCTGCTACAATTAAGTTTACTGTCCACCAGGATTCCCAAGTCCTTCTCCATGTCACTTTTACCCAGCCTTTTTCCATGTGTTATTTTTAACTTTTTTTTTAAATCCCCTGAAGGGAGAACTGTTTTAAATTGTTTTTTTTTTTTTTTTACACTTCGTAATGTATTAGCATATTTTCATATGCTAATACATTATAATCTGTGTCAGTCTTAAAAAAGCATGTTTCGGACACACACAGTGCGTCCTGATCACTGGCTTGTTACACAGACAGCTCTAGGGCCACTCTAGGTCCCCAGGGCTGACTGTGCAGAAAAGTTCCCCGGGCTAATGTCGGGTGACCGGGTGTTCCGATCACCCGACAGAGCAGGGGAACCCTTTAATTGCGCTGCGGTAATGCACTGCCCCAAACAAAGGGTAAAAGCATCAGTTTGCGGAGGTTTCCTCCGCTCCCCGGTGCTCGCGGGACATGCTCTGGGATCAGGGCTGTGTGGTACAGCCCTGATCCCAGCGCAATTGCGGCGCCGGGCGCCGCAAACCCCCGAAGTCTACAGCACTTTAAGGGTGTAGTTTCTTATATAGAGTCATTTATGGGGGTATCTAACATACAGGCCCCTCAAAGCCACATCAGAGCTAGACAGATAAAAATATCAATGTTGAAAATTTTCTTGAAAATGTGAAAAAATTACTACTAAAGGGCGACATGTATGAATGGGCTTTTCGCCTGTTTTCAGGCATATTATGCGCCTCACTGTGCCGGCTCCACTGTTGGACGCATTAATGCAATGTAATGCGCCTAACATGAAGGGGAGTGCTGTGGCCGTTCGGGGGCGGGACGAACCAGATTCGAAAACTCCGATGCAAGTATGAATGCCAGTCAGCAAAGTGAGGCGCATTACAGCTCCGACAGGCAGACCTAGTTCAATGTGGTCTACCTGAGTCGGAGGAGGCGAAGTAGAGCTAGCAATTTTTTTAATGGGGCAAAATGTGCTCTAGGTCTACAGTTACAACAGTACAATAATAAAAATTATTTGTAACTAAAATTAATTAATTAATAAAGATAAATATACAAGTTGTATAAAAAAGATTTCAATGTATCGATAAAGTTGATCATTTAAAAATAATGGAAATATATATGATATCTCAAAATAAAGAAATATCAGCTATAAAATGTCTTAAAACTTCTGAGAAAAATTTAAAAAGTAATTTTTACTTTAAAATAAGCCAATGATGTTTATATGTACTGATATTAATTTTTTTCATTTTTAATACCAAAAATTTGAGATGTATTTTTGCTGCTTTCACCTTTTATTCTATTGAGAATATACAGCAAGAGCCAACACAGCACAGATACTGCTGGGACCTGTGGTCCTCCAAGCAGGATTTCTATTCACTGACATGCTTAATGATTTATCTCTGACTTCCAGCCTGTCTCGAAACTTAATACATGTTAGGCGAATTACTTATGCGCCTAAGTTCCGCAATGCGCCTCACACCAGGGCGAGGCGCGGGGAACTTTACACTGCATTTGTGAGCGCTCTTCGGGCACGGCCATACCTCAGACGCAGTTTTCATGGAAAAAAACGTGAAAATGGCCACCTCGACGCGCCGATCTTGATACATGTCGCCCTACCTTTCTAAGCCTAAAAATATAAAAAGATGCCAATCTACAGTGGACATATGCTAGATGCTAGTTATAAACTATTTTGTGGTGAATAATTATCTGTCTTGCATGCAGAAATTTTATGACTTTGAACATGACAAATTTTTCCAAATTTTCACAAAATTTTGATATTTTTCACAAACATTTGATTCTATGGATCAAATCTTTTTACTAACTTAAAGCACAATGTGTCACGAAAAAACATTCTCTGATTCACATTAATAGGTAAAATTGTCAAAGAGAGAAAGAGAGAGAGTCACCTTCTGGAGCCCTGCTTTATGCCATCAATGAATTACTAGTTATTACTAGTTATTTGTAGCACATATCTACAGCAATATAGACAGGCACTCTCATCTTGGATATCCACCCAGTGCAGGTTGCTAAACCTCCTAGGTGACTCTTTCCACCCAGCACAGTGCACTAGTCTCTGAGGTGGTCACATCTACCCATTACAGTATATTAATCCTCTCCATTCCGCCCAATACAGGTAAGATTGTGCTTTGAGGAGATTGTGTAGTTTACTGGCATTGTAATTGTAATCCATCTATTTTCATTTGGTGAACACTAAACTACATGTCAGTGTGATCTATCCTCTGAAGAAAGTTCTTACAAGCATAAAGTCTATAGAAAAGATGGACATGGATGTTGTGCATTGCTTTGCCTTCCATCTATAGCCTGTCTGGTGCTCACTCAGTTGGTGCATCAATGCTCTCAGCACTTTCTGCATGGGGTTTATTGATTTCTACTTGCAGTGATGGATAAGACGTATTCAGCAGGCTATAAATACAGTGTTCTGTATATAGAATGTATCATAGACAGATGGAAAATAACCTTTTCCACCAGTCTTTAGTAATCCTGTAAAATGATCCCAGAGTACTAGCATTATACTGTTTTATTATTTTATGTAAGCAAATTGCTTGCTATAAAAATTTCTGGTTTTGTGAGACGAACAATAACATTTTCATATCATCAGAACATTGCTCAGACACGCACACCCCATATTAAGTTAACTGTAATCAGAATTTCGTTATAGGCTATTGGATACCAAGCAACAAAGTGTGCTACTACTCCGTGTTGTGGCAAACTCTTCCTCAATGTATTCTCCATCCCTCTTTGTATTATTCCCCTAACATCATGATAATGTGCCTGTGACATGTTGAGTTGAAAGGTCACTGCCTCGTACAGAATCAAATCACCCGTCCTCTATTCTTATAGCTATCTTCATGTCTGCCACTTGTCTGCTCAAGGTTTTCATATTCTTACATAAAACGTCTGGACATCTAGGAGGAGAACAGAAAAAGGGCTGGAGACAGTAAGACACTCTAATCCATCTTACAAACTGAATGCAAACTGTACCTGCAAGAGAGCACCATCATTCCTCTGTGTTGTTATATAAATCTATGATATGTCTAGACATTGTCCTCTTCATTCCATGACAATACCTCCATAGTTTTCAGCCCTTTGTTAATAACATGTGTCGTAGTCACTAGTTCTTACAGATCGATGTTCTCAACTTCTATCATTAGTTACAGTTTATTCTACTCTTATCTACATTATAAGTGGAGACAACATCAATGAGCAACATCAATTTCCTCATTCTTTTTGAAGATACTGTGTAACCCACATACAGAGCACTGTGGTTGGAATCCAAGTCATAATCCCAACACGTTGCGATAGTAAAACCACACTCTGGCTTATTGGTGAAATGATAGATAATATGATTCTCTGAATTTTAGCATGCCAGAATCTTCTCCAGAAGGAAAGGACACCCATATGTAAATAGCTGTTTCAGAATTTTTGCATCCCATCGGTAAACAGCAGAGTACTGACTGGCTGGTTAGAAGACTTTGTTTGACATAGCTCTCTAGGGAATTAATTCTCTCTTGGCTAAAACCCCGAGTCATGTTTTAAGTCTCTTTAATGGTTCAGATGTTGAAGCTACAAAAGGTGATATTACAGTTTACTTCTTTCTGGAGGAGAAATTGAGTTTGCATCTACTAAGAGGTATGGGAAAAGACTTTATATAAATCAGCAAAAGACTGTGGATGGACTTGAAACAGTAGAATGACTGTCTACATAGCAAGCATAAAGGGAACCTGTCACATTGAAAATGCTATCAGATCTGCAGGTTGCATGTCATAGATCAGAAAAAGCTGAGCAGATTGATATGTAGATACAGTAATACTTGTATTTTATTCATTTAAATCCCCGCTCATCCTGGGATAAGGAGCCGTGGACGGTATTATCAGTGATTTACAGCTATCTCTCTATGCACACTCATACAAGAAGGGCTGTCAGAAGGCTCGGACTGGCCCACGGCGGAGCATGGTGGGCTCCTGGGCATGGTGGGCTCCTGAGCATGGTGGGCTCCTGGGTATGGTGGGCTCCTGGGCATGGTATGGTCCTGAGCATGGTGGGGTCCAGGGCATGCTGGACTCTCGTGGCTGCTTTTCAAGAATAAAGGCAGAAAAAAGAGGCATAAAGCAACAGTCATGTGCAGAATGTGGAGTCATGTACAGAAGCTGTAGGGTGGGTTCCAAGATTACATTGGTGGGCTCAAAGAATCAACTTTGCTGGTGTGTCCCAGGCACCCCAGCCCAACACTGGATGCCAAGTCATGCCCAATGGACTCCCTAACTCTGAATAAGCAGGAATTTAAATACACAAATACAAGTTCTACTGAATCTGTCCCCACAGAACAATATATCAATCTGCTAAGTTATTTTTGCCCAATAGCATGCTACCAGCAGATGAGATAGCTTGTTTAAAGTGTACGTTCTCTTTATTTGAGTATTTACATTTGACAAGAGTTCATTAAGTTTGTAGGAGCATATTCCAGATACAATATTAAAGAGGGTTCAATTTTTTGTTGTCTTATAACATAAAATAGAGACATGTTAGGAGAAGAGAGTATTGGTTGGGACACCAAAGACTGTGCTTCCATCCCCCCCCCCCCCCTTTTGCTGCTGGATAGAAACTCCAGAAAATCTCTAATTAGGTCTAAAGGGGTTTGGCAGAGATGCATCATTTCACAGTCTAACACCACTAATATAATAATTAAATGTGAGAACTCCACAAAAGTCCCTTAAATACATGATCATAGGACTCCAATTATAAGCATTTATGGAGTTCTACTGATGTAGACAGACCTCTGCTGATATCATCATCTTATTTGCTTGCCTCTAGTGTCACTAAAGTCAGAATTGTGCTGAATTCACCCCGTATTTTATATCCATTGTTTTCTTAAGCATTTGGCCTGAGCCAAGGTCTTGGGATGCAAGGTTATCCTAAGGAGTCATTAAAATCAGATGCAAACAAAGACAAGAATCATTGTAGCTCTATCCCCTTGCATTTAACTGCTTCAATATTTCCTGTGCAGAGGAACAGATGAGGACACAGGGTTGTTGGAGGCAAGCAGTTTGGGTTCACAGTCAGAGTAAAGGACAGATTGTCACAGTCTTCTCCCTGTCAAGTTTCCATGTAGCTGAGGGCTGTATACTCAGCACTATTCAGCACTTGCCTTCCTCTGCTGCATTGCACCTCTGCTCATCCAGCTGGAAACATCAGGGTGATTTACAAACTGAAATTAAGTAGATTGTCTATTTTCCAGTCCACTTGTCCGTACACTCCGCTGATGAGGACACCTTATTGCTTTAACAGTACTAGCCAGAACCAACCACGTGAGATCAAAGTTTGCACAAATTCAATGTGGGAACACACACGCTGTCACTACAGAGCTAGATAATTGAATACAATCAACAGTTTATTGTAATAGATGTAGCAGTGCTGAATTGTCACTTCACTCTCTAAGGCTGTATTATACCAGACATGATCAGTTTTGAGTTCAGATAAATTAGGTCTTCCTCTAGTCTTATGTCAAAACAACAATTATACATCTAGAGATGATAATAATTTTTGCAAGCTTAGACACTACACTGGGACTTTGTACAGTCCTATGTCAAAGCAAACAATATACATCTTGAGGGGATGCTGATTCTTTGAGTTTCAATACTACAGTAGATCTTCTGGCCGTTCTATATCAAACCAAAGATTATACATTGTAAGTTGATGATACTTTTTTTGAGTTTAGATACTACAGTAGGTCTTCATCTACTCTTATGTCAAATCAAAGATTATACATCTGGAAGTGATGTTAATTCTTTGGGTCTAGATGTAGGTCTTCCTGCAGTCTTATATCAAACCAAAGATTATACATTATACAGCGCTGAATTGTCACTTCACCCCCCAAGGCTGTATTATACCGGAGATGATAATTTTTGAGTTCAGATACATTAGGTCTTACTGTAGACCTATGTCAAAACAACAATTATCTAGTTTTAGGGGCTTATAATTATATAAGTTTAGATACGACACTGGGTCTTGATGCCGTCCAATGTCAAAACAAAGAATATACATCTTGAAGGGATGATAATTCTTTGAGTCTAGATATTATAGTTAGTCTTCTTGCAGTCCTTTGCCAAACCAAAGATAGTACATCTTACAATTTGCTCTAAATTGAAAACTCAGCCCATCAGAGCAACCCTATGTATAGAGTCCTGAGCTAAAGGCAATCTCTATTAATCATATTGCTTGAGGTTGGAAAAAATTGGAGTTTAGTTCTGCAAAAATCACCAGTGGCCATATCCTACTGGATGGCTACATTATCCAGACTCAGCAGGAGGGTTGTCTAAGGCAACAGTCTGAGCTGATTATTGCAGAGGTTCAAATCTCATAGCTACAGGTACCAGTGATTCATAGAGCGCCTCTATTAACCTTTCTACTTGTCCAGATCCCTGCAGAGACCTCCAAAGGTCTCCTGATCCAGCCATACACCCATGAAAGTCTTGCAGAGTTTCTATTGACTTCCTCAGTAGACATGAAGAACAGTTGAGGAGGTGCAGTCTCCTGTTAGCCTTCCATTCTGCCAGAGAGCACTGCAGATAATTGCACAGTTGGTATTCTAAGCACTGCACACAGAATCTCCTCTCCTTAATGTTCAGTCTTTCATTCTCTTTTTCGTGAAATCATTTTAACAATGCAAACAGTTTCACAATATAAATGCAAAGCAACACAACCCTAGTCCTGAGAAGCATGTGCTGGCGACTGCAAGCCTCTGTGCCACATCCATTTTAACCTCTTATCAACACTCTAATTTAAATGACAGGGGATACTCTTACAGCAGAGTTATCATTGTCATTTTTAGCAGCATTGGTCATGTGGAACTACCCACCATGGTATAACAATGTGGTTTTACGTAGGACTGCAGGTAAACCTTCATTATTTGAACTCAGAAGCTTTAATATAGAAATACGGCAAGTCCAGAAATGTTAGACCCAGCTCTGCTACATCTGCTTTGATGGTCATGAAGAGCAAGTTGGACACGAGACACGATATTTCAGTAGTGAGGTGTTTTCAAGAGTTCTGCTTAATAAACTGACATAGAATATCAATTATCAGGCCATTTAATGCTTTGAAGACCCATTACCAAAATACAATGGTGGGAGGAAACTGCTCTTAACCTGATCAATGCCATATCAATGCGCATACATCTGGAAGCAGTCTTGACATGCAGATGTAGCAGAGCTGAATTTGTGATTCATCTCTTTGAGGCTGCATTGTTTCATTACAGTGAGAACTCATTGGATTGAGATAATGCAGTAGATTTACCTGCAGCCCGAAAAGCCTAGAAAGACAGGACAATGTAACCATAAATTGTGCAAGATGACAAACTTAGGTTTACTATATCAGATAAACTCCGCTGTATTAGGTATAATAAACAAGGATATTGCTTGCTCTCTATGTAGCTGTCTGAAGTGCTTCCCTTATACATATTACACATGAATACAGCAACAACATTGTGAGATGTAGCTAAGTTGGTCATTCAGAGCACCTTTCCAAACCTGTGGTTTTATATAAGACTACAGGAAAGCCTAGTCTTAATTTACAGACTATAGTACACAAACAATACACGAAAAGATATCCTGCATGTATGGTAAAAGTTACAGCCTTTAGTATCACTGAGGTGAAATTTCCACTACAGATATTTTTTTAGTTTGATTTCTATCAAAGAACATTCAATGATCTTACAGGCAAAGAAAACATAATCCCAATATTAAAGTGGACCTCCTCCCCTAAGGCTATCCAAGTTGTTGGAATGAAATGTTGACAATTCCATCACCTAAGGTGTGTACACATAAATCAAAGACTTGTCTGGCCGGAGAACTTACCTTGTGAGATGATATTGCTTTCACAAGTCTGTCAGTTCCATTATTCACATGGAAACGCATGCAACTTTCACACACAAGACCTTTTTTTGGCTTAAGGGACAAAATGACAGCACCGCCAGTTCAAGACTTTGTTAGGAGATCAGCAAAGAGGTTTCTTGCCAGTATCTGTCCAGCGGAATTCAAATCCTTTCTTCAGTGCAGAATTGTGACCCGTTATCTGTATTACTATTAATGCAGAGAGCACAAGCCATTGAATACAAATAGAGCCATGCAGCAGCCAGCTCAGTGCCTGTGATAGGATACCGGGTCCTACTGCCTCCTGACTCTCATAGAATTGCAAAGCAGTACAAAGCCAAGCAGCTTTTTTTATGAAAGGGGGTAGGGAGAGTGTTCTATAGAATAGGGAATGCTCTTTGAGTAAAAGGAAAATACAATTTCTGCTGGAAATGACTATCTGGGATATATACATTCAATTGCAAATGCAAACACTTCAGCCATCAGTCCTAGGAAAAATTGCATTTTACATTCAGCATGCCAATGTATATATTGTTCTGAGATAAAAGGAGACTGCTGTAAGGAAGTCACTGAAGACTTTTCTGTGGATAAACATATCACAAAGAAACTGCAGCCATCCTTCATTAATGCCAACAGCAGGGGCTCTTTTTATTATGCATAATTTTAGTGAAAAATAAAAAATTCTGACATTGGCACAACCCCAGACCATGCATTTTTCATAAATGCGCTGCATCGTGTAAACTTAATCTCAAGTCACATGTCTAGGGAAGGGGATACTTGAATTGCAGCTCCCCAGACTTCAATAGTCTGTATACCACACAATTTATTTAGGACATCCCAAATCTTATGATAAAATAAGTCTTTTTGAAGCTGGTACAGACGGGGATTTTGTTTCTGTTTGATTTCTGGTTAGTTTTAACTTGCCAAACCTGCTGGGATACATTAGTGCATTGCTGGGATACATTTTACCTTCACATACAAAGGGGTTAGCTAAGGATTGTCTGGGTCCTTGGGGCAATAAGGGACATGGGCCATACACAATCTATGGTAAAGGTGATTTTGTTTTTTTCTAGCTTGCTCATTCTATAAAAATAAAATAAAATCCAATAATGTGTACATAGTTTAGTCACATTATTATTACCCCCAGCTAATATCCAGAGTGTCTGCCATGTGCAGCACAGACAGCAGCTAAAAGTACAGTACTCAATAAGGTCCTGTAAGGTTGTCATAGGTATCTGGAGTCTTGCTGATAGCATTGAATCCCACAGTTGCAGGAGGGTGCATGGGGGAAGGTCTTTAAAGGGAACACAGTAATCAAGGTCGTCCCACATGTTCTCTATTGGCTTCCAGTCTGGAGAATTAGAGAGACAGAGTAACACTTGGAAGTTTTGATCCTGCTCTTCCAACCAATGATGGTCAATTCTAGCTGTGTGTCACATTGATTTGATGGAAGATCCAATCCACCCCAGGAAAGACACTTAGCATGTAAGGGTGTACAGTATGTGATCTGCACGGATGGATTCATACTCAGATCTGTTGAGATTGACTTACACATGGATAAGTAGGCTCAGAGAATGCCACAATAACATTTCCCAGACCATAACGCTGTCACACATTTGGTAGCCTTCTTGGTTCATCTTCCCTCGCATACCTTCGTAGCAAATGTTCTCTTCTCATATCAATGGCACATGTCGCTTAGTCACAAAGGTGCCATCCGCCCACTCATGATGCACGCAATATAAGCCACAACAAGCCAACTCACAACACACAGCTTCTCTCATGAGCTTCACACTGCCAATGCTGAAAGTAAGATATGGTCATATTAATGTGACTCAACTGTGTAATCTTATTCTCAAAATTCCCTGATGGTCCCCAATCACTGGGCTATGATTTAGTAGGATTACATAGCCTTTGTATGTAAAACATATGATGAATTCTTTGTAATGTTGTGTCACATGGTCACATAATGCAACAACTCCCTTGCCTAATTGCACTCCCATGAATGAGGCGTCACTTGGGGTGCCAACTCAGACTTCAACAATTGGATGATGTAATGACCTACATTCACTATTGCTGTCTAAAAGTTACTGGAAACTTGGGCAGGCTGCATAAAATGTGCCACATTATCAAAGTGGCTCATGAAACCTGATAAATTTGGTGCATCTTTATAATCGTCTGGCTCATATAGACCAACGATAAGTTGGCATACTTTCTTTGTCTGAATTCTGCCACATATCTTCCACAGTGTATCCCATTCTTGTCGCACCCATTTCATGCAAAACCACATCCTATTTTGCCAAAGCCATGGCTGGTGTTGGAGAGGTTGTAAAATGTGTATAAATCCCATAATAAGTGTGTCTGCAACACAGTGCATCAAAATCAACACGTTTTAGCACATTTAAATGCACTTTTCTGGTACAACCTCAACAGTAGATGTGTGCCAATGTCACTACTGCTTATTCGTTGTACAGGAGCACAGGGTCTGGTGAGGAATTATGATAGTATTTATATTACAGATTTTATTGTTTTACTCTTTGAATGTTGTCAGAGTTTTTTGTGGTCTCAAAAATTTTTATATACTGCACATTTGTATAAAGGGTCAGAATTCTGTTTATGTTCTCCAAAATCCTTTGCTTGCCTTTTCAACCTGTGGACTACAAAAGTATTTATACCCCTTGGACTGTTCTTCATTTTTAAACTTTATAGATATAAATTTAACTGTATTTCATTAATATACTTGATAGAGCAACACAAAGTCAAAAGTGTTTGTGAAGTGAAAATAAAATGATACATGCTTTTATATGTTTTGCAAATTAAAAAAAACTGAAAAGTATGATGTGCATTTGTATTCAGCCCGCTTAGTTAACCCTTTAATCCCTCCAAAGAAAAAAATGTCTCTTCATTTTTCTCCTCCTTGCCTTCCAAAAGCCATAACGTTTTTATTTTTCCACCTGCATAGACATAGGAGGGCTTTTATTTTGGGGGACAAGTTGTACTTTCTAACGGTGTCATTTGTCGTACCATAGAACATACTGGGAACCCACAAAAAAATTCTAAGTGGGGTAAAATGAGAAAAAAATGTACTTGCGTCATGTTTGCGGGAGTTTTGTTTTTGTGGAGTTCAATCTTCAGTAAAAGTGATGTGTTATCTGTATTCTACAGGTTGATACACTTCTGCCAATACCAAACATGTTTGGTTTCCTTTATGTTTCGGTTGCATAAAAAAATTCCAAACATTTTCTATTTTTGATGTTTGCGCCGCAGCGCCATTTTGTGCGACCAATAACTTTTTTGTACTAACACCAACGGACGTTAGTGAGGGTGCATTTTTAGTGGGCTGAAGTGCACTTTTTATAGCTAGCAGTTTGGAATGCATGCAACTTTTTTGATCACTTTATTCCAATTTTTATAGGACATGAAATGACCAAAAAACACAATTTTAGCTTTTGCCGTATCTTGGCGTATTTTGGCGTACGTTCATAAATATAAATATAATATATATATATATATATATATATAATATAATATATATAATATATATATATATATATATATATATAATATATATAACATATATATATATTTACATTTTCAAACTTTTTTTTTTTTACTTTAACTTTGAGTCCCCTTAGGGTGCTTCAAAACTATGGGGTGCGATCATCTATACAGCCTAATGCATTGCATAGACAATGCATTAGGGTGTACCAAGATGGCGGGGATGGAAGCCTTCACAAAGCTTCCAGCTGCCATGTTCACTGATCGGAACCCTGCGATTCCACCGCAGGGGCTCCGATCGGAGTGAGGAACGATGTACGGCACAGTTTTTCATTGATATAGACACTGTGGCCATCTATGCCGTGGCGTCTAAGGGGGTTAAATAGCACAGGGGGACACCGCCGCCCCCAGCACTGTAACCACCGGGTGTTAGCTGCAATTAGCCTCTGCACAACTCCTTAACGCCACCAAGACGTACCCATACATCCAGGTGGGTTAAGGAGTTAATGTTTTGTAGGATCACTGCAATGACAGACACAGTCTGTTGGACCATATTTCTACCAGCTTTGCAGATCCAGAGGCTGGGACTTTTGCACATTTTTCTCTGCAAAATAGCCTTAGCTCAGTGAAAATGGTTGGCAAACGTTTGTGAACAGCAACTTTCAAGTCATGCCACAGATTCTCAATGGGATTTAGGTCTGGACTTTTCACACATGAATTTTAACACATGAATATGCTTTGATTTAAACCATCCCATTGTAGCTTTGGCTTTATGTTTAGGGTCATACTGCTGGAAGGTGAACCTGAGTCCCAGTCTCCAGTCTTTTGCAGATTCTAACAGGTTTCCCTCTAAAATTGCCCTGTATTTACATCCATTTATCTTCCCATCAACTCTTACCAGCTTTCCAGTCCCTGCTAAAGCTAAGCCTCCCTTCAGCATGATGCTGCCACCACTATGCTTCACGGTGGGGTGGGGATGGTGTGTTTAGGGTAATTGGCAGTGGTGGCTTTACTCCACACATAACGTTTCTCATTTAGGCCAAGAAGTTCTGGCCTAATTTGACCAGAAAACATCTTCAACATGCTTGCAGTGTCCCCTGCGCATCATTTTGCAAACTTCAAATGGTACTTCTTATGGCCTGCTTTCAATAAAGTCCTTCTTGCCACTCTTTCATAAAGGTCAGATTTGTGGAGTACATTTCTACTAGTTGTTCTGTCAACAGATTCTCCCCCATGATCTGTGGATCTGTGCAAGTCCTCCAGAGTGACCCTGGACTGCTTGTCAGTGTCTCTAATATGTGCTCTTCTTTTCTGGGCTGTCAGTTTAGGTAAACAGCTATATCTCGGTAGGGAAGCAGTTCTGCCATACTCCTTTCATTTGCGGATGATGGATTGAATAGAGCTCCATGAGATTTTCAGAGCAGGGCCGTTCCTAGGCTAAATTGCATTCAGGGCGAGGTGAAGAAATTTCACCCCCCCCTCCCCCCCCCCCTGTAAAATAATGCACCACAATGCAACACAGTGCTTCACCAATAAAGCCCCGTACCATGTAATACCCACCGTAAAACCCAAAAGTACCCATAGCCACATAGTTGCTCCTGTAGCCGAAGTTTCCTCGCAGCAATGATAGTTTCCCTTGTAAATGTAATACCCCTGTAACCAGACAACCCCATACCACGATATTTTCCCGTAGCCAATAGTAGCCCCAGCACCATGATGGTTCCCCGTAACCAAGAAGTTGCCACTTAGTCAGTTGCCCCGTACCATTTTAGTTTTTCCCCCCTAGCCCGGCCCCCCTTGCAGACAGGTCCCCCCCTTCCAGCCAGTGTCCCATGTATCAAGTGACCCCCCTTGAAAAAGACCCCCTTTAGCCATTCCCCCTGTAGCCAGTGTCCTCCCTGTAGCCAGTGGCCACTGTAGCCAGTGGCCCCCTTGTAGCCAGTGGCTCCCCTTTAGCCAGTGGCCACTGTAGCCAGTTGCCCCCTTGTACCGTGTCCCCTTAGCCCTTTTCCCCCCTTTTAGCCATTCCCCTGTACCAGTTTCCCCCCGTACCAGTGGGGCCCCCTTTAGCCATGCCCCTGTAGCCATTGCCCCTTGTAGCCATTTTCCCCCTTACCAGTGTCCCCCCCTACCAGTGTCCCCCCTTTTGCCCTGTCCCCCTTAGGCAGTGCCCCGTTTTTAGCCGTGTCCTCCTGTACCATTCCCCCTTTTACCATATGCCCTTTTCCATTGCCCCCTGTAGCCAGTGGGCCCCTTTAAACCCTTTCCCCCTTTTTACCTTCCCCCGACCGTGCCCCCTTGTACCAGTTACCTTGTGCCATGTCCCCCTTGTAGCCAGTTGTCCCCCTTTGCCCCGTTGCCCCCCTGTACCATGTCCCCCGTACCAGTGCCCCCCTTGTAGCCAGTGTCCCCCTTGTATCAGTTCCCCTGTACCAGTGTCCCCCTTGTAGCCAGTGTCCCTCTGAGCCCTTTCCCTCTGTACCATGCCCGATAAAACCCTGTCCCCCTGTACCAGTGTCCCCTTGTTCCAGTGTCCCCCCTGTATCCATTCCCCCCGTAGCCATGTCCCCCTTGTACCATGTCCCCCCCGTACCATGTCCCCTTTTTAGCCATTTTCCCCCTGAGCCTGTGTCCCCCCTTGTAGCCTGTTGCCCCCCTTACCAGTGTCCCCCTTTACCATGTCCCCCCTGTATCCATTTGCCCCCCTGAGCCATGCCCCCTTTTGCCGGTCCCCCCCTTTCCAGTTCCCCCCTTTTACCAGTGCCCCCCCCCCCCCCCGTAGCCTGTTCCCCCTTTTAGCCTTTCCCTCCTTTTGCCAGTGTCCCCTTTGTACCATGTCCCCCTGTACCATTCCTGCCCCCCTGTAGCCAGGTCCCCTAGAGCCATTCCCCCCTGTAGCCATGTCCCCCCTGTAGCCTGTTGCCCCCCCGTAGCCATGCCCCCCAGTACCATGTCCCCAGCCATGTCCCCCCCTGTAGCCAGTGCCCCCTCTTAGCCAGTGCCCCCTTGTAACCATGTCCCCTATAGCCAGTTGCCCCCTGAGCCATCCCCCTTTACCAGTGCCCCCCCGTACCATGTCCCCCTTTTTGCCAGTGTCCCCTTGTAGCCTGTTCCCCCTTGTACCTTTGCCCCCCGTACCAGTGTCCCCTCGTACATTCCCCCCTGAAGCCTTCCCCCCTTCCATGTCCCCCTTGTACCATGTCCCCCCTGTACCTGTTGCTCCCCGTAGCCCTGTCCCCCTAGTAGCCAGTGCCCCCTGTGCCTTCCCCCCTGTACCAGTGTCCCCCTTGTACCAGGTCCCCCTGTAACCATGTCCTCCTATACCATTGCCCTCTGTAGCCCTGTCCCCCTTGTAGCCGTTTCCCCCCCTTACCAGTTCCCCTGAAGCTCAGGATTTTTAAAATAAAAAAAACTCACTTTCCTTTCCCCGACCCCGCAGCGCTCCGGCCCCGGGGGCCGGGTTTATGTAAGCGGCGTACTCATCACACCCTTACACTCACTCCCGGGGGGCTCCTGGGACGGACGGTAGCTAAGACTCACGTCGCAGGGGAGTGGTGAAAGCCGTGCGCCCCCCCACACCTGCTGGTTTGTATCGGCACTCTGACTGAGCGTGATACAATAGGGGAGGAGGCAGGAGGGGAGCGATCCGTCCTGCCTCCTCCCTGTTTCGGCAGCTGCACTAAGTGTGTGCAGCTGCTGGCAGTAAGGGCTAACCACGGGGCATCGAGGCCCCTAGGAACGGCCCTGGTTCAGAGCTTGGGCTATTAATTTAAAACACAACCCTGCAATACACTTTAATACAACTTTATCCCTGAGCTGTTTGGTGTGTTCCTTGGCTTTCATAATGCTGTTTGTTCACTAATATTCTCTAACAAAACTCTGAGGTCTTCACAAAATAGTTGTAGTTATATAGAGGACAGGGGCTGAATACATTTGTATGCAACGCATTTCTGTTTTTTAATTTGAAAAAAAAAATATGTATCATTTTCTTAAAACTTCACAAATAATTGCTACTTTTTGTTACTCTATCAATGAAATACATTTAAACTTGTGACTGTAATGTTTAAAAATTACTAACACTTCAAGGGGTATGAATGCTTTTGAAACCCACTGTTGTAGTAGTGGAACAGAGGTAAAACAGGATCAGAGAAAAATCACTGCTTTAAAAAAAAAAGAAAAAAGAAAAAGTGATATGCCTGCTTCCAGGTTTTATGTAGGTTGTATTTAGTATTATAGCTCTACGGAAGTCAATAGTGATAAGCTACAATACTACATGCAACCAGTGAACAGATTGTACTTTTTTGGAAACTGTATAATTCTGGCTGCCTGCAGTTACCACTAAGGCAAGGTGCACACGGATTATTGCCGGCGTAATTGCGGGGACGGATTTCGCCCCGCAATTACGCCGGCAGCTGTGCAGCGGGGGCGGGTCAGGGAGCCGGCAGCTCGCCGGCCTTAAAGACACTCATTATTCACGGCGCGTACACGCCGTAAATAATGTGCATGTCACTTTCTCCCTCCGCGACGGATTCGCCGAGCGGGGAGAAGAGACGGAATCCATAGTTCTCTATGAGAACTGTGGATTACCGTAATGACTGAGACGGATTTCAGCCGTACTGCAGCGCAAATACGGCACGCAGTACGTCTGAAATCAGCGCCCAAATAAGCCGTGTGAACGAGGCCTAAGAGAGCTCTCTTTACACGGCTCCCATTAAACTTCATAGAAGCTGTATGAATGTGCATGCAGGGAAGTCTCAGAATTATATGATTCAGTGCTTTGACAAAATGGGAGTAACTGGAGGTCTGCATAAGAATTGTTGAGCTCCAAGACTCTTGCAAAACTTGTCTTGCAATTTCTAAGGGAAGAATTGTGGTACTACCTAATGCTTTTGGTGGTTCCTGATAGCCTGCATGGCCAGTCTCCCCAATAAAAAGATATATATATACAGTGGGGAAAATAAGTATTTGATACATTGGCAATTTTGCTACTTTTCCCACCTACAAAGAGTGGAGTGATCTGTAATTTTTACCGCAGGTACACTTCAACTGTGAGAGACAGAATCTAAAAAAAGAAGAAAAAAAAGAATATCCCATTGTATGAATTTTAAATAATGAATTTGCATTTTATTGCATGAAATAAGTATTTGATACAGTAGATAAACAGAACTTAATATTTGGTAAAGAAACCTCTGTTTCCAATTACAGAGGTCAGACATTTCCTGTAGTTCTTACTCAAGTTTGCATACACTTCAGCAAGGATTTTGACCCACTCCTCCATATAGATCTTCTCCAGATCTTCCAGGTTTCGGGGTTGTCAAAATGCTTGCCAAAGCCTCACTTAGGAGCTGGAAGGTCGCCGCTAGACAAGAAATGAAGTACCTGTTTCATTTTTTCAACCATTCGTGAGTGCAGTGGATTTCCTTGCAGTGAATATATATATGAAGAGGCAACTAATTAACACTTTATTATAACAGTCAAGCTTACCACAACACTGTTGTTA
This sequence comes from Phyllomedusa bahiana, assembly GCA_025379985.1. Taxonomy (NCBI): domain Eukaryota; kingdom Metazoa; phylum Chordata; class Amphibia; order Anura; family Hylidae; genus Phyllomedusa; species Phyllomedusa bahiana. The sequence goes on from JAODAL010036256.1 coordinate 29,617, forward strand.
TAGTTACTGCTGAGTCATTAATAGGTTAAATGCAACTTAAATAAGTTATCATTTCTAGGTGTGTTGTACCGGTGAATCCATGAAAAATTGTCATGGTAAAGTGGCATTTTTAACAACTTCTAGCAGCCTGTTGTTGTCCTTTCTCCATCTGAAAGATGCATCTAAATATTCACTGACACCAATCAGGGAGAATATATGGGAATATATCTATGTTAGGGCTACTCTCACATTATTTCAGTAAAAGAGCTGTAAGTAATAAGTGAAGAGGAAGCACGGAAAACATCTCATTGGTCAGGGCACATACTGCAGCACAGCTCTCCAACTCTGCATGATAAAGAGTCCGCACACTTAGCACAGTTATTGAGAGAAAATAAATCTTTTCATAAATCAGCAGAGGACAGAGAAGTAACCCAAACTTTGCAGGTTGGATTTCTGGCTGTATTAGGCTAATGTTTATCTAAATTACAACTATCTAGAAAGAATTTTCTTTCTTTAACAAAAAAAGTGCTTTAAATACTTATTTATTGAATTAGATCAATCAGATTTTTTCACTCTGTAGCAAATAAGCTTCACAGATATTATACAAAAACAATGTTTCTTCTTGAAGCTGAACATTCAAGTTTTTATGATACCTCAAAATTATTTCAGCTAACGTATATGTTCTTTTTCTAGGTTAAGTAGAAGAAAAATTATAGAATTACTAATATCACTTAGTACAGAGGAAAAATTTAATCACCTTGAGAGTGAATGTCTGAAAAATGCATATTAGTCTGCAATTAAAAGTGCTAGACTCAGCTAATCAGTACCAGCAAAAGAGTTGTTAATTAAAACAATGAAACAAAACTTAAGAATTAAAATCTAGCACAGAGTCCAGCAAAAGATATCGGTTGTACTCAGTTAGCGGTGTCAACAATTTGGTGGAAGTATTAATGAAACGGGAAAGTTAAAAAAGAAAATAAACATGTAGACCGAGAGAGCATTAAAGGGGATGTATCGCTTCCTTACTTCGGCTGAGTCACACTTCTCTTAGCTTCCCAGCTCTGTGAATGCAGGGCGTTTCTCTTCCCTCCCAGCTGGATGACATCATCCCCCCTTCACCTGCTGGCCTGAGACTTCCCCCCCCCCCCCCCCCTCCCCTCTGAGTCCACATATCACTGTGTCTCTCCCTATCAGTCTTATTTTATAAGAGCTGTATACATACCACAGGCTGCATTTAATCTAATCTGAGCACTGATCTCCTCTCACAGCTGGAGATGTATTACAGCTTTCTAAGAACGGCACAGATCTGCGTGTATGCAGGAGAGTTAGGCACAGGGTCAAAACTGTCATGTTTTCTCATTGTACAATCTGCTGCAGTCTGTTTCTGCTAGGTGTGGAAACAGAAAATGCTACGGCCCCTAACTCTGAGTCAGACACACAGCTCCGTGAATCGACCCAGGGGCTGTACAGAATGTAAATGAGCTCTCAGCTAGTGAATTGCAAGGAGGAGGGATTAGACCCACACTGGATATCAGTGTAAATAAAAACACAAGATAAGGGACACTGTGAGAACAAGGCAGCTTTGCTAATGACATCCAATTGCAAAGTTGCTTGTTTTCACTGTCCCCTTATTCTGAAGACCATTTAATGAACCTATAACACCCCTTTAATGCATTAGGATAGAAAACTCAAAGAAAGATGTTCTGAAAATACAATTATGCAAAAAACAAATGGATGGAAACAAGAATTAACCCCTTAAGGACCCAGTCTGTTTTGGCCTTCCTGACCCAGCCCTATTTTTGAAATCTGACATGTGTCCATTTATGTGAGAATAACTTTTTTGACACTTTTTACCTATCCATGTGATTCAGAGATTGTTTTTCTCGTGACACATTGTGCTTTAAGTTAGTAAGAAATTTTTATCCATACAATCCTTGTTTGTTTGTGAAAAATATCAAAATTTCTTTAAAAAATTTGGGAAAAATTAGGGGTTTTTTTTAAAATTTTGGCAAAATTTTGCGTGCAAGAAAAAATAATTTTTTCACCACAAAATATTTTTAAATTTGCATTTTTTACCATTGTCCATATAGGTTGGCATCATTTTTTAAAATGCCCTTTTTTTTTTTTTTACGACATTAGAGGGCTTAAAAATTTAGTAGTAATTTTCTCCCCCAATTTTCCCAAAAAAATTTTCAATAAACATTTTTTTGGGGGACCCCCCTCCTTTTTCCTGACTTGGCTTTGAAAAGGCCTCATTTTAAAGAAAAACCCCCATAAATAATGCCATCTAAAAAACCTAGACCCCTTAACATTTTTTAAAACCCATTTTTTTTGGGAATTTTAAATAACCCTTTAGAAAATTTCACAAAAAATTTAAAGCAAAGTGGAGGTGAAATGCCCAAAAATTTCCCTTTTTTTGGGAAAAAAAAATTTTTTTCCAATTTTTTATCCATTATTCACGGGGAAATACGGTAAATGTGACTGGGAAAAAGGGCAAACTTAAAAAATAAAATTTCCCCCTAGTTTTTGCCTTTTTTAAAGAGAAAACCCCATATTGGCCCTATGCAGTATTTGGCTCAACCAAAGCCCCAGACTAGGAGGAGCCCAAAGGGACTCTGGGTCTCATTTTCAATACTTTTTATTTAGGCGCCTTTTTCGGGTTTTTGGGGAAAAACCCAAAGGGTGACAAAACTTAAAAAAAAAAAATAAATAGCCACAAAATTGGGGAAACTAAAAACCCCTTAAAGGGGAAATATACCCCGGGGTTTTGAATTAAATATATAGCCCCCAAGGGATTAAACAAATTTTTTTTTAGCAAAGGCTGTGAAAAAAAAAAAAAAAAATTTTTTCCCCAATAACCCCGCAATTTTAGTTTAAAAAATGTTTCACATATAAAAAGGAATCCGGAAAAAAGAACCTTTTAAAAACTTTTTTAAAGAAATTTTTTCCCAAAATTTTGAAAACCCCCTACGGGGGTGTAAACTGCTGTGTGGGCGAAAGGCAGGGGGTACAAGGGGGGGGGGGCTATTTGGTTTTGGGAAAAGAAATTTTGGGGGGGCCCCATTCGCATTTGCAAACCCCCCAAAAGTACAAAACCCAGGGGGAAACTTCCCAGAAGTCCCCCCATTTTGGTTTCAAAAAACCCATCAGGATCTCATCGGGGGGTGTTTTCTGCTTTTTTTGGGCAAACGGGTTCCATAGTTTTTTTTTTTTAGCATTGGGCAATAAAAATTGGGGGGAAAAAACGCGGGTTCAGTCATTTTTTTTTGAGTTTCAATTTTAAACATTCGGGGGCAGTGAAATTTGTTGTGAAAAACTTTACTTTGGGGGCCCGACAATTACAATGAAATAGATTTTTATATTTTTTTTTTTTGTTTTTTTTTTTACTTTTAACAGTAGAAATATGTCTATAAAAAATTGCGTTTTTATGTTGCCCTTTTTCGAAAACCAAAACCCTTTTTTTTTGCGTTTTGCAAGCTGTGTAGGGGGTTTGGGTTGTTTGGGGATTGTTGAATTTTTTTTGGTCCCAAATTTTTGTCATATGATGCTATGTTCATTTTTTTTATTAAGGTTTTTTTTTAAGATTTTTTTAACAAAATACGAAAATTCCTTGGTAGGGTTTTTTATTTTTAAATTTTTTATGGGCGGTCACTGTACGGTATTTATTTTTTTAAAAACCTTCCCCGGGCCGGTCAAAAACTTTTTAAAACCGTTCCCCAAATTTTTGGTACCCTTTTTTTATGTTTTATTTTTGCTTTTATCAAAAAAAAACACTTTTTATTCAAACGGGAAAAATACTTTTTTTGATCCCCCAAAATTTTTTAGAGCCATAACTTTTAAAATTTTTTTTCTGTGTTTTGGAGCTGTTTTTTGGGGAATTTTTTTTTTTGCGGGATGAGTTGACGTTTTTATTATATCTTTTTTTGGGGGGAAAACTTTTGATTGTTTTTTAAATTTCCTTTTTTTGGGGGCCCAAAGGGTGAAGAAAAACTGCAACCCTAGTAGGGTTTTTTTATTTTTTTTTTAACGGGGTTTTCCCCGGCATTTACCCCGTGAAAAGTTAGCTTTAAATTTTTGGGGTCCCCTACAAAATGGCAATACCCAATTTATATATTTTTTTTTATGTTAAAACATTTTAAAAAAAAAAAAAAAGGGTTTTTTTATTTGTTTTTTAAAACAATATTTAGCATCGCTTCTTCTGAAAAGCAATACTTTTTTTTAATTTTTCCGTATACAGATAAAATAAGGATTTTTTTTTTTGGGGGTTAAACGGACTTTTTTAAAATTGGGTTACAAATTTTGGGCGTTTTTAGGATTTTTTGATCGCTTTTTATTCCATTTTTATTTTCTGGGGATGAAAAAATAATCTTAATTCTGTATTTGTTTTTTTGTTTTGTTTTTTACCCCCCGTTCACCGTACGGGGGTTTGTTAAAATGACAGATTTATAGGGAAAGGGTTTTACGCCCGTCATAACCCAAAATTTGTACTTTATTTTTTTTTGAATCTTTTTTTTTTGGGGGGGTTTGGGGTTTTAAAAGGGGAAAAAGGGCGGTGGGAAAAGTATTTTTTGTTTTTTTTTTGGTTTTTTTGTTTTTTTTTGTGTTTTTTGTTTTGTTTGTTTTTTTTTACTTTTTTTTTTTTCTTTTTTTTTTTAAAAATTTTTTTTTTACTTTTCCCCTTTGGGGTTTTTAATGAGAGATCTTTTTGATCTCTCATTCAATAAAGGGAAACAGTTTCATAAGTTGTTGCTAAGCTGGTTTTTATGACAACCGTCAGTCCCCGATGCCCGGGGGTGCCCAAGGGCCAAAGGCGGCGTCGTGGGCGTAAAAGCAACCCGGGAAAAGGGGATTTTCCCGCCTTCCCTTTTTTGTCTGTTTAAAGGGGGCAGGGGCCCCCCCCCACGGATGCCCGATTTCCTGCGCTGCCCGCCCCCGCAGAGGTCGAGGGGGACGATTCCTCCCGCGGGCTCTCTTGTTTTTGCGACCCAGATTTTCCCCGATAATTACGGGGTTTTCCGCCCCCCCCCGGGGCGAAAACCGGGGGCGGGGGCCCCATTGTGGGGATGTCAAATGTTTTATACAGCGACACCCCGCGCCCCAACGCCGGGGAACTCTGCTTTTGGTTCGCGCGATCCCAGGGCTAAACCAAACGTCCAGGGGCGTTAAAAACCCCCAAAAGACCTGGAACCCTTTTGGATACGCCCAAGGGCGTTAAAAAGGGGTTTAATTTTGGGTTTCGACAAAAAGTAAAAAAATCAACTAAATGAATTGGGATTTTTTCTATACAAAAGCCAAAAAAAGAACAGTTACTTACAAACCCACCCTTTTAAACCAGAAGTTTTTTAAAAGCCATAAAAAAAGAGAGAGTGGAATTTTTAAAGCATTTTATTACTTTCCCGCAAAGTCAAAAAATTTTTTTTCACTAGGATTAATATTTGGGTTTTTAAAAATTTTAAAACAACCCCTGTTATTAAGTCATGTCTTTGGAAGCTTCTTTAGGTTTAGTGGGGAAAACCCGAGTTACTTGAGACACACCTGTGGATGTATTTTAAATTTCACAACAAAAAACAAAAAATTTCTTTGGGTGTAAAAATCATGGGGGAAAATCTAAAGAAATCAGCCAAGATTTAAGGGAAAGAATTTTGAAATTCACAATTCTGGATATTTCCTTGGGGGCAATTTTTCCAAAACACCGAAGGGCCTTTATTCAACTGTAAAACCCTTTTACACAAAAACAACAAAATGAGAATGTTCAGCCATCATACCACTCAAGAAGGAGCCAGGTTCTGTGTCTCAGAGATGAATGTGCTTTTGTCCAACATGTGAATATCAAACCAAGAACAATAGCAAAAGACCTTGTGAAGATGCTGGCGGAAGCTGGTAAGATTGTGTCATTATCCACAGTGAAACAAGTAATATATTAACATGGCCTGAAAGGCCACTCTGCCAGGAAGAAGCCATCACTCCAAAAGAAACTGTCACAAGGCTCGGCACCGCGGCCCCCCGAGGCCGTCCCCCTGCCCGCCACTGTGGGATCGAGGGGATCCTCTGACAGCCGACCTCCAAACCTTCCTCCAAGGGTTCCGCACGGTCTTTGAGGAACCAGGCCGTAATTCTTCGGCTGCCGTAGCACTGCTCCGGCTTCGTCAGAGCGACAACATGGTCGGTCAGTATTCTGTACAGTATCGCACTCTCGCTTCGGAGCTGGACTGGAATAACAAAGCTTTGGTGACGACTTTCTGGCAAGGTCTCTCTGGACGAAACAAGGATGAGCTCGCCGCTCGGGATCTACCAGCTGCCCTGGAAGAGTTCATCCACTTAGCCACCCGAATCGATATTCGGTACGCCGAAAGTCAAAAAGAACTCCGCCTTCAACGGGAGGTCGTCCGTCCACGCCGTCTACACCGCTTGGCTCCCACTTTCCAGCGACCATCTCTTCCTCCACCGATGGTTCCCTAGAAAAAACCTATGCAGGTTGAGAGAGCCCACCTGTCCCAGGAGGAACGTTCACAGCGTCGTCAGAAGCAGCTGTGTTTCTATTGTGGCAGTTCTGGCCATTTTACTGGGGACTGTCCAGTGCGCCCGGGAAACTTCCGCACCTAGGGCTCGTAGGAGAGGCGACCTTAGGTGTCAGAGTTGCCTCTCCCCGTCTGACCATGCCCGTATTTGTTGGTGTTTCACCAGCCAGCACCTTTCAGGCCACCGCCTTTATTGATTCAGGATCTGCAGCAAATTTCATAAGCCACAAACTTGTGACCAGGTTTCGTCTCCCAGTGACTCCGTTGCAGAAGCCTATGTTCATCACGTCGGTCAGTGCGAATGCCTTAAGGGACCCCTATCCCGCTTCCGCCTGCTCCCCCACTTTGTAGATTGGGGCTCTTCACAAGGAGACGTTGCAACGTCTCGTCCTGCCTTGATCCTCGTCTGAAATCCTTCTGGGCCTCCCGTGATTGCAATACCATACCCCGACCTTGGACTGGAGCACAGGTGAAGTTATGCGTTGGGGTTCTCGCGTTGCCTGTCGAAGCCGCAACCTGGTCCTCGGGCTGCCTCTCTGAAATCTACCAAGCCTCCGCAGGCCTGCCTAAGCCATACTGGGACTTTGCCGATGCCTTTTCGGAAAGATAGGCCGAAACTCTTCCTCCGCACCGGCCTTATGATTGTCCCATAGACCTGAAACCTGGCTGTACTCCTCCCCGAGGCCGAGTCTATCTCCTCTCCTTCCTGGAGACTAAGGCTATGTCAGGGTATATCATTGAGAACCTCCGTAAAGACTTCATTTGTAGGTCCTCGTCTCCAGCAGGAGCCGGCTTCTTTCGTGGAGAAAAAAGACGGGTCTCTCCGGCCCTGCATCGACTATCTGGGCTTAAATAAAATTACGGTAAAAAACGCTCCCCTTTCCCTTATCTCGGAACTTTTCGACCGCCTGCGTGGCGCAAGAATCTTTTCCAAGCTGGATCTACGCAATGCTTATAAATTAATCCGCATTTGAGAAGGCGATGAATGGAAAACGGCGTTTAATACGCGGGATGGCACTTCGAGTATCTTTTTACCCTTCGGTCTCTGCAACGCTCCTGCTGTGTATCAGAACTTTGTCAACGAGATCTTCTGGGACCTACTCTACGTCTGTGTTATTGTTTACTTGGACAATATTAAAAATTTTTCTCCTGATCTTGAAACTCATCGCCACCACGTCCGCCAGGTCGTAAGGCGACTCCGCACCCATCAGCTTTTTGCCAAACCGGAGAAGTGTCTCTTTGAGCGTACCAGCTTACCCTTCTTAGGGTACATCGTCTTTGATAAGGGTCTCCGGATGGATCCTTAAAAATCTCCGCAGTTTTACAGTGGCCACAACCCGGGGGCTTCGGGCCATTCAATGTTTTTTGGGATCGCCAATTATTATAGACAATTTTTTCCCACACTTCTCTACGCTTGTGGCTCCTTTGGTGGCTCTAACTAAGAAAAAAAACCCAAACCAAATCTTGGCCCCCAGAAGCTCAAGAAGCCTTTAACCGTCTCAAATCTGCATTCACATCTGCTCCTGTCCTGTCTCGCCCGGACCCTAACCGCCCATTCATTCTGGAAGTGGACGCTTCCTCTATGGGTGCCGGCGCTGTCCTCCTGCAGAGATCCTCCTTGGGTAAACTGCATACTTGTGGGTTTTTCTCCCAAAATTTCTCTCCTGCCGAGCAGAATTATAACATTGGTGATGGGCGAATTACTGGCCATTAAAGTTGGCTTAGAAGAGTGGCGTCACCTGTGGAGGAGGCTCGAAACCTTTTAAAACATATTCACCGCCATAAAAACCTCCTATATCTTCAGTTCGGCAACGTTGTTTCCCGGCAGGCCAGATGGTCGTTTTTTTTGCCTTTTGACTTCCTTCTACATTTTCGGCCAGCAAGAAAGAACGTTTTCAAAGCTGATGCCCTATCCGTTTCTTCGGAAAACGGTGGTCTTTGAGTCCCCTCCACAGCACATAGTCCTCCAGAACGCTCGTCACGCTGCCCCCGTGGATCTTCAACCTTGCCTCCGGGAAGATTATGTGTTTCCTGCCTTCCTGCCGCGGCCTTTTATCCTGAAAGTGGGACATTCTTCTCGAAAAAGCTGGGAAATCCAGGAGTCCTAGGTCCTCTAAAACGGGTTTCCTCCCGTTATTAAGATGGCCCACCCTCGCTTGTTCTGGCCCTGCACCTCCTGTGCCCGTAATAAGGCCCCTCGCCTCAAAAACCAACGAGCTTCTTCACCCCTCCCCGGCCGAAAAAACCTGGACCCATGTGGCCATGGACTTGTTACAGATCTCCCGCCCTCATCTGAAACACGGTCATCTGGGTGGTAACCTGATCGTTTCCCCCAAAATGGCTCCACTTTATCCCTCTGCCTGGGTTCCCCCTCTGCCCCCCATCTGACCCAAACATTTTTTCCGTTATGTTTTCGTTTTGCCGGTCTTCCTTTGCATTTTGTCTCTGATAGGGGAGTCCAGTTTATTGCTAAATTTTGGCGGGCTCTGTGTTGCCAGTTGCAGTTCAGCTAGACTTCTCATCTGCATTACCACCCTCAAATTTACGGGTAGGTAGAGGGGGGTTAACCAGGTGTTGGGTACCTACTTGCGGCATTTTGTGTCCGCTTCATCATGATAATTTGGTTTCCGATCTTCTCCCCTGGGCATAATTTTCCTATAACGCTTTAGATTCGGAATCCGCTGGGACCTCCCCCTTTTTTGTCGTCTTTGGGTTACATCCCCGCCCACCTCTCCCTCTAGCTACCTCGTGTCTTGTCCCTGTTGTGGATGCCCAAGTAAAGGACATCAAGGCTCTCTGGCAACTCAAACGACAAGCCCTGCTACGGGCATCTGCTCGCACAAACTTCATGCTGACAGTATCGTAGGTCCCGCCCCTATTTTGAGCCGGACGATAGGGTTTGGTTATCCACCAAGTACAATCCGCTTAAAGGGGCCCCATTTTACAAGTTGGGCCCTAAATTTACTTGGCTCCTTTTGCGGTACTTCGGCGACTGAACCCAGTATCTTACCAGCTCCGCTTGCCCCCGACGCTACGTATCCCGAACGCCTTTCACTTGTCCCTCCTCAAGCCAGTGGTGCTGAACCGCTTCTTCCGTAGATCTGTCTTGCCTTCTCCTGTTGCTAATACAGATAACATCTTTGAGGTCAAGGGGGGTGTTAGCGGGAGAGCGGTGAGGGGGGAAAGCGGTTTCTTATTGACTGGAAGGGCGTTGGTCCGGAGGAGCGGTCATGGGAACCGGAGGCCAACCTGTCCCCTGATCTCCTCTCTAAATTCCAAAGGAAGAGGGGGAGACCTAAGGGGGGGGGGAACTATCACAAGGCTCAGTGCCGCGGCCCCCGTGCTTACGGGGTCCGGCGCGGGTGCCGCGGCTGCCCGCAGCCGTTGTCCTTCTGCCCTCGTCCAGGAACCACCGTACTCACCAGTCCCCGCTCCTGTGCTTCCTCCGTCTGGCTCTGACAGCCGCCGCGCACGTACCCACTGCTTAGGGTGCGCGCGCGACGGCTGTTCTGGATTTAAAGGTCTAGCGCCCCGGTAATTGGCCACCGCCGGCCGCTGACCCTATTTATTGTGCACGCCCCCAACACTCGCTGCCAGTTCGTTGGTGTCGTTAGCAAGTCTTGAGAGTGTTGGAAGTCCTGTGTGATTACCCGTGTACCAGTCCTACATTTCCTGACCTTCCCTATTTGCCGCCTGCCCTGACCGTCTGCCCGTCTCTGACCATGAACCTCTGCCGCCCGTCCTGACCTTCTGCCTGTCCCCGACTACGCCTCTGGATTACGATTCTGTACCACGCAGTACCCTGGCCGCCATCGCAAGCAAGTCATGTCAGGGATAGTGACCTGGTAGCCTCACGCCGCAGCAAGACCATCCCGCTTTGCGGCAGGCTCTGGTGAATACTGGGGGCTACTTAGACTCCGCTCCCTGGCGTGGCTTAACTATCATCACTTGCGGTGGTCCAGTGAATCCACCTCCGCATTACAGAAACATATAAAAGACAGATTAATGTTTGCAAATGCACAGAGGAATAAACCCTACATTTCTGGAGACATGTCCTGTGGTCTGAAGAAACTAAAATTGAAAAGTTTGGCCATAATGACTATCGTTACTAGAGATGGGCGAATTTCTCAAAAATTTTGATTTCCCCCGATTCGCCGAATTTTTTCCCACAAAAATTTTCCTTTTGGGGGCCAAAATTTCTTCAGGACGAATCGCATTAAAAAATGCTATTTCCAGGGACAAAAGAGCCCGTAGGCGTGGGTGTAAAACATTTGGCCATGCCCTTTTAAAAAAATGCGAGGGGCTTTGGGTTTGGTTTTTCATACAATTTTTTGTGGTTTTTTGTATGACAAGCAAATGAAAGGGCCCCCGCTTTTTTGAATCTTAGGCCCTCAGGTTTGGGAACATCATTTGGCCAAGATGGGAAAAATGACAGTGTGTGGGGGTGCGGCAGCCGCCCCCCCAGCGCATGAGGGTTTAAGAGGGCACAATGACCAATCTGGGGTGGGAAAAACGGAGTAGGCCCCTAGGGGGTTTGGGACAGTGACAAAAGTGTGGGGGGCAAAGGCGGGAGCCCAAAGGGAGCAGCAAAGAATTTAGAGAGTGCAAAAGACCCTTCTGGGGGTGGGAAAAAAAGGGAATAGGCCACGAGTGGCACAAGGGGGGGTGTGAGTCCCCGGGGAGGGAGCCACGCCCAGCCTTTAGGGGTTGGGGCAGTGGAGTGGCAAATGACTTTTTTGGGGGTGGGAAAAACAGGGGTAGGGCCACAGAGTGGCCCAAAAACTTGGGGCGGACGCCCCCGGGATGGGGGAAAGGGCCCCGGCTTGGTTGGGCCCGCGCCAGCGCAGCAGTAGGGTCAAGAGGGCAAATGACATCCTTGGGGGGTGGCAAAAAAAGGAGTTTGGGGCCCCAGAGTGGGACAATTTACACCCGTGTTTTAGGGGGCACGGGCAGCAGCAACAAAAAGCAAACAGAAGCATGAGGGCGACAGTGGCACAATTTACAGAGTGTGGGGGTGGGTTTGGCAATTCCTTCCTGGGAAAGAAGGGGGAAAGGGAGATGGAGAAACTGGGAGAGATGTGTACATCAGGCGGAAAAACCGGCAACAGAAAATGGCTGAAAGGGAGGGGAAATTTGAACCAGACTCCCTTTCTCAAAATTTGGGGTGAGGGTTGGGCCCTTGTGTGTAATCTGAGCCAAGGCATTGGTGTGTGTAAATCCCGGGCCCATCCACGCCTTATTCCCTCTTTACAAAGGTCAAATCATTCCACATTTCCCCCCCGGACATGCGGGTTCTCCTTTGGGGGAACGGGGGCCCCCGCCCACTGAACCCCCCGCTCTGATACCCCCTTAAATTTTTGCCCGGCAGGGAAAAGCTTTTTCCACTGCAAACCCCCCCCAAGTTTGTGGCCACAAATCCGTTTGGCTGGCCCCTAGTCCAGTGGGTTTTTTTAAGTGTTTTTTGGGTGGGAGAGTGCTTTCCAATAGGCCACCCACCTGTTTGGTTTTAGGGTTGTTCCGGCCCCTTTTTCGCTGGGCGACTGCCCCCCTCAAATTTGGCGGGGTGAAGGAACCCGCTCATTTGTGGGCTCCAGACTTAGGTTGCTGCTGATGGAGCTTGGGGCTGGGTTTTCCCACCCCCCCCCCCCCACACCCCTTCCCCCAGCCGCCAGGGCATGTTAGTAACCCCCCTAAGCCTGAAGAACCCCCCCGGGCCCAACCTTTTTTGAGGAGGGACGATGCCCGGACATAGGGAGGGGGAAACTGACTACGAAGGATTTTCTATAGTAAATTTTGGGGTTTTTTCCTCCCTC
>JAODAL010036257.1:0-41925 GCA_025379985.1 Phyllomedusa bahiana
TGAAGTTTATCAGGGGGAAGCGTTTTTTTCTTGTAAATTGGAAGGGCTTCGGCCCCCCAGGGGGAGGTCCTGGGAAAAAAGGAAATCCAATATCCTGAACAAAAATCTGATTCGTAAAATTTTTTTTAGCCCAAGAAGAGGGGGAGACCTAAGGGGGGTTTTACTTTCAGGGGAGGTCCCGCTCCTCGGCCCTCGGGCCGCTTGCGCCCTGCAAGTCTATTTGTTACCTAATGAAAGTTACCTTGGACACTCAGCTTGGTATACTCACCGATTTGGACCTCTTTTTTTCATCACAACTGATTGAGACTTTGGGTCACATTAATTTGTTGTTTCTATTCTTTGTGTCCTGTTGGTACTAAATGTTGATATATTTCACAAATTTAATTATATTTTGGGAGAGTCATTTTCTTACCAAAAGTCTGGACATTGCTGAAAGTCCTGAAACTGTTACATAGTGTACAGTGCTGCTAACATAAAGATAACTTTTTCCCTTTAGGGTGGGGCTCACATCTAGTTGGAGGTTCCGTTTTCAGAGGGGGAAACGTTTTTTAACAGCCCCCCAAGGGGGCCCCTAGGTTTTTACCCTGGTGTCCCTCATTTCACCCCCAAAAAAAGTTTTGGGTTTTTTTTTACTTTTTTCCCAGAGTGGCCGAATTTCTCAAAAAATTTGGTTCGGGCACTTCGCGAATTTTCGACAAAATTGTTTCGGTCCCCAAAATTAAATTCGGCAGAATCACGTTAAAAAAAAAGTATTCCAGGGGTGCCCAGGCCTGCAGGGGGCTGTAGAACGTTGTGCCATTTCTTAAATATGCAGAGGGAGCTTTGGGTTTTGGGCTTCATACAATGTTGTGTTTTAGTATGACACGCACATGGCTTTCCGCGTCTTAGAATCGTTCACTATAAAAAATTCCCCGGGGACTTAAGAGGGCCAAAACGACCAAAAACCAAGCGGGAAAGTAAAACCCGATAAAAATCATGCTAGCGAAAGCTGGAAAAAAAAAAGCTAGAGCCAGGTGGCCATTATGATAGGGGTGTGGAGGGGACGGCGGGGCCACGCAGCAAAGAGGTCAGGCAGTGGCCCCAATGACATTCTGGAGGGGGCAAAACAAATATTAGGCCAAGGGGTGGCACAATCACACAGTGGGGGGGTCCAAAGGCAGCGAAACATGGGTCAGGGGGGGGGCACAATTTGGAATTTTTGGGGGCGGCAAAAAAGTATTAGGCCACCCGGTGGCACAATCACCGTTTTGGAGGTCAGGCGGCGCAGTTTTGAGGTAGACACTGGGACCCAAAGGCATTCTGGGGGTGGCAAAAAAAGATTAGGCCCAGAGTGGCCCCAATCCCAAAAGGTGGGAAGGGGCACGGCGGCAGAAATATGGGTAGGCAGTGGGGACAATGAAAATTTTGGAGGCGGCAAAAAAGTATTAGGGGCCCCAGAGTGGCCAAAAAAAGTTTCAGTGTGGAGGTCACGGCGGCAAACAGTATGAGGTCAGAAAAATGGCACAATACATTTTTGGGGGGGAAAAAACGTATTGGGCCAGGTGGCACAATCAACGTGTGGAGGTACGGGGGGCGCGTTGAGGTCGACAGTGGCAAAAATGGCAAATTTTGGGGGGAAAAAAGTATTAGGCCCCGGGGTGGCAAAAATGATTTCAGTGTGGAGGTCAGGCGGCAGCGTATGAGGTCAGGACAGTGGGAAAAATTTTCAAATTCTGGGGGGGTGGGAAAAAAAGGGGTAGGCCCCAAAGGGGGGAGGGCACGGCAGCAGCCCCGGGAAAACAGCATGAGGTCAAAACAGTGGCACCCAAAGACACAGTGTGGAGGGCCGGGGGAGTCACAGCAGCCCGCATGAGGTCAGAGAGTGGACAATGAATTCTGAGGTGGCAAAATTTGTATTAGGCCACAGACCCCCCCGGGACCCTTTACTGAGAGGGAGGGGCACGGCCGGCAGCAGCTGAGGCAGGGGATTTGGGACAAAGGGCAGAGTGGAGGTGATGGGCAGGAGCCAAAAAGCATGAGGTAAAAGAGTGGCCAATGACATTCTGCAGGGGGGCAAAATTGTATTAGGCCACAGGGGCACAATGACTGGGGAGCGGGGTCCGGCGGGAGCGCATGAGGTCAGGCAGTGGCACAATGGGCGAGAGTGGAGGTGATGACAGGGCAAAAAACATGAGGTCGAGAGTTTGGACAATGACATTCTGCAGGTGGCAAAAAAAGTATTAGGCCCCAGAGCGGGGGACAATGACTGAGAGCGGAGGTCAAAGGCCGGCAGCAGTGAGGTAAGACAGTGGCACAATGACAGAGATGGAGGTGAGAAGGAGCAACAGCATGAGGTCAGAGAGTTGGGACAAAGACATTTGGAGGGGGCAAAACAGTACCCGGCCCCAGAGGGCACAAAGGGCACGTGTGGATGTCACGGGAACGCAAAAAAGAGCGCAGCATGGCACATTTGAGTGCACAATGGACAAGTGTTGAGGTGGGTGGCCCAAAAACCCGTCCCTGGTAAAGACGGGGGTAGGGGATGGAGGGGAAAAAATTTAGCAGATGTGTGGAAACCCGGCGGGTGGCGGCATCAGAATTGTGGGTGGGCAGGTTTGTTTGAACCAGGGCTGCGCCTAAAGGGTTTTGGGGTGGGAATTTCCCGGCCCATCCCCGGCCCGATTATCTTGACAAAGGGGCAGTGTTCAACATTTCCCGTGGCAAACGGGGTTTTCCCTTGGGGGAAAAGATGGCCCCGCCGCACTGAACAAAACCCCTTGTGCCCCCACTACTGGCCCGGGCCGGACAGCTTCTCCCCTGCAAACTCGGCCAAATTGCGGCCAAACATCCAGTTTTTGGTGCCCCGTATCCAGCGGATTTCAAATGGGGGGGCCCGAGGGGCTGTCCCCAAATAGGCCCAACCTGTTTGGGTTTGGGAATGCTCCATGTCCTGTGCTGTGTGCTGGTTTACTGCCCTCTCACTTTCCCGGGGGAAGGAAGGGTGCTCATTAGTGACTCCCGACTTAGGTTACTGTTTTGGGAAGGCCTTTGGGACTGCTCCTACCCCCCACCTTCCCCCCGCAGCCCCGGCAGTAGTACGTGAGCGTGAGGAACCCCCCGGTCAGACCCGTCAGAGGAGGGCGTTTCCGCACATAGGCAGGCCCGGGAAAATGATTACGGAGGTTTTTCCCCATAGTTTTTTTGAGTTTGCTTCCCCCCTCAATAGTTTGGGAAAAAAAGGGTCCCATTTTGGACCCGGGAAAGGGGGGTCCCCAAAAGGGTGGGGGAGCCCGAAGTCAACCCCCTTTCCGGATGCCCGACTTTCGGGTGTCACTAGCCAGGCAAAAAAAGCTTTCTGCGGGACATCTGCAAAAGGACTCCGGGGGTCCCCGCCCCCATTTCCACTGATACTGCCCGGTGCTTGGGAGGTTTATCTGCCTCGTTTCCTCTTTTCCCCTTTTAAACCTTCCCCCAGCTGCTCCCGCCCCCTCTCTTGTTTAACCCGGGGAGGAAAAACCACTCATTTCACCAGAAATGTTCTGCTCCAAAGTCCCCCTCCCCCTCCCCCTCTCCATTTCCGCCCCACCCCGGGCTTTTGTGGCCACGAGATGTAGTCGCCAATCTCCAGTTTTCCCCCCCCCCAGACAGATTTTTCGGGATCTGTTCCGGACTTTAAGCAGTGGAAAAAGAGTTATTCATCCCCCTTTTCCGGCGGGCCCGACAAATAACGTGGCCCCCTCGAATGGCCTCAACCCCAAAAGGCAGGGGTCAAAGCTTTAGCTGCCATGGTGACATCAAAAATTACACAGGGGGGGCTTTTTTCTGCCCGGATTCCCTCAAAAAAACGTTTTAAAGGCCTTTCTTTTCATACAGTCGGTCCCAAAAAGTGCAGGCTGGATTCCGCGGGTGGAAAAAATCGAATATCAGAGCGTGGGGGGGGAGGCCGTTATGGTGCCTCGAGGGGGGTGTTACTGGGTTTGTACGAAAGGATAAAGTGATGCACCGTTTCCCGGGCCCCCTTTTCAAATGTTTTGAAAAATTTTTGGGGGGGGGAAGACTTAGGAACCTTTTTACAAAACCCGGGTTGAACACGGGCGCCATGGGGGGGCATGGACCATCCCTCCTGGTGGGAGCGCGGACAAAAATGTTCCCCCATTTCCGTCCCCCATGGGTTCCCATTTGGTTTGGGGCGGAGAAAAACCAACATCGATTTCTTGCTGGGATACGCGGAGAAATTCCCCCCCTGTGTGATTCTTCGGCCCAGGCAAAACTAGGTGTAGAAACTGCGTGACACCGCTGTGCCCTAACTTGGGGGTATGATGGGGCAGTACTTGTGGAGGCTGAGAAGGTGGTGGTGGGGGAGGAGGGGGAGGGGAAAATTGGGCAGGAGCGCAGTTTGACAACGGGGGAGGAAAAATGCGGCGTTCCTGTCCCAAATTTTTTGGGGTGCCTGGGCGGAAAGGGGACATTAAACCCCGTGGGGCCCTAAAGGAAAATGTACTGGCCCCGACCGTGTTTACAGTCCCGAAGTCCGCGCTGCCGTGTACCTTTTGGGAAAAAACCGATAAGCTCAAGGATGACCCCCTTTTGTTTCATATTTTTGAAGTGCTGGTATGCCTTTTTGGAAAAGAAATTTCGGGTTGGAACTCTCCCTCTCGGTCGGACAAAACCTTTTGTTCTCTGAATGGTGCAGAGTCCACCCTTTGGAAAAGGGGGACGCAGTACCAAAAACTTGGGAAAGGAGCACCCGGGCAAACTGCGCACCTTAGGATGGTTGGACGCATACTGGGTTTTTTTTCTTTTCAATCGCCTCTCTGAACGACCCGCTGGCACTATGTGTAGCGAGGAGAGGAGCATTGGACCGGGAGAGGATGTAAAAAAGAAAAGCTGCCCTTTTGCAGGGGGTGGTGGAGCCTTTAATGGCGAAATGGATGCGTGCCACTGGGGCCCCTGCTGCGCTGCAGCGGCAGGATGGAACCCCCAAATTGAGCCCCAAATTTCTCCCAGGCCACCCGGGTGGTGGGGGCTGCATGGTTGGGGCAGGGCCCTTGTTTCCAACGTTAGCTCCTGGCCCCCTTCACTTTTGCCCCCAGATTACCCTATACCCATATTCGGTCCCCCGGTGTCTTAGCAAAGAACTTCCACACCGCCGAGTAGCGATTTTACCCCAAAGGGTCCCCATGAGTGACTACTGCCGCCGTGCCTCGCTGAGCCCCCGTGCCGCTTTCTGTTTGGGGCCTGCGAAACGGGTTTTTTTACCCCCTGGCCGCTTGGCTCCCGACCCCACCTGCTGCCCACCCTGCCGATCACGGGCCCCACAAACCCCACTTGCTGGCTGGGGCGCTGCCTTTACGCGCAAGCTGGGGCCCCCTTTCCTGACCCTTGAAAGAAGCCCCTTTCTTCAAACCCGGCTCCCAAATGCGGTGGCTACATCATCATCTATTTTTGTTTCATCGTCACTACTGTCCTCATCACCCGGGCTTTGGGAAGGCCGAGGGTGACCTCTCCCCCTGACCTCCCCTGCCACTCTCCAATCTATCTTTTGGGCCCCCTTTCTGAAAAAAGCTGGGATATTGGCCCCTTTTTTCGGCCACGTAGCTGTGAATGCCCTCCCCAAATTGTTCATCTGCTATAAGTGGCGCTGAGCCAGGGCCCATAGTAAAATCCCCGGCTGGGGAAAATGGATGGGCAGAGGCGGGCTGAGGGCAGGGGGAGGGCCCCTGACCCCCCTCCCGGGCCTTTCCAACTAATTTTTGTGTTTTGGGGTTCCCCCGTCTTTGGCTGGGGTTGTCAGATGTATCTGGGGGGAAGGGATGAATAGTTTAAAACCCAAAAAAGAACCCTTGGGTTGCTGAAAAAACACCGGGGCCCCTAGTTTTTCAGCGGCAGTTGGGGTCACCGAGGGGACCACTGCTGCGACCCTCCCCCCCCCCCCCCCCCCTTTTCTGTGCTGGGGGCTGGGCCCCTTTCAGAAATGTTTGTGCCACTGGGCCCTCGCAGTTGCAGAGCCTGCCCCCCTCTCTGTCTGACAAAATTGGGTTTTTTTCTAAAAAGTACAGGCACTGTTTTATGAAGCTATCTGTATATTTATAAATTTTTACACCGTTTTTTTACTCCCAAAAGAAAACCCGTTAAAAAAAAATTTCTTGGGGAACCCTTGGAATTTAAAATTTCGCCACAAAAAGGCAGGAAAAATTTTCTTGGGATGTGTCGTTTACAAGCATGTTGGGGTTTTTTCTAAAAGTAAAAGGGACCCAAAAAAGGGTTAATTAACCCTTTGTTGTGAAATTTTGTACAAAAAAAAATTTTATTATTTTCGGTTTTTGAAAAAAAACGGTTTATTTTTGTAGCCCCAGCAGCAAAAAAAAAGCTTAATTAACCCCCCGGGTGTAAATTGCGCAAAAAGAATTGAGCCACCACAAACTAGTAGCTTTGTAGCGTGTTACAATTGGTGTTTTCTCGCCAACAACAAGGATTCAGTTGTAAATTTGCTTTTTCTTTTGAATTAGGCTACCAAAAAAATATATATATATTTGGCGTTTAAAAAGACGGTTTATTTTTGTCAGCACACCCGAAAAAAACGCTTAATTAACCCTGGATGTAAATTGCGCAAAATTGAGCGCACAAAAATAGTAGCGTGTTACAATTGCGTGTTTTCTCGCCACAAAAAAGAGATACGGGTTTTAATTTTGCCCTTTCTTTTGAATTAGGGTACCAAAAAAATATAATTATTTTGGGGGTTTAAAAAGACGGTTTATTTTTGTCAAACACACCCGCAAAACCCAAAGTTAATTAACCCTGGATGTAAATTGCGCCAAAGAATTGAGCCCCACAAACTAGTAGCGTGTTAAAAATTGCGTGTTTTTTAAAGCCAAAACAAGGATACGTTGGGAATTTGCCTTTGTTGTGAATTTTGGCTACCCAAAAAAAAATTTTAAAATATTTTGGGGTTGAAAAAAAAACGGTTTATTTTTGTCAGCACAACCCAGCCAAAAAAAAGCTTAATAACCCCCGGATGTAAATTTTGGGCCCGAGGGAATTTTGGGGCCCACAAAAATTGTAGCGGTTAAATTGGGGTGTTTTTACGCCCCCAACAAGAGGGTACAGTTGTTAAATTTGGGCCCTTTTCTTGGGAATTAGGCTACCAAAAAAAAATTTTATATATTTGGCGTTGAAAAAGGGCGGTTTATTTTTGTCAGCCAAACCCACAAAAAAACGCTTAAATTTAAACCCCCCGGATGTAAATTGCGCCAAAAAATTGAGCCCCACAAAATTGTAGCGTGTTACAATTGGTGTTTTTTACGCCACAAAACAAGAGGGTAAAAGTTTTTAATTAGCCTTTTCTTGTGAATTAGGGGTACCAAAAAAATTATATATATTTGGGGTTGAAAAGACGGGGTTTTTTTTTGTCGCACACCAGCAAAACAAAGTTTTAAATTTAACCCCGGGTGTAAAAATTTCGCCCCAAAAAATTTTAGCCCCACAAACTTGTAGTTTGTAGGTGTTACAATTTCGTGTTTTCTACGCCACACAACAGGTACAGTTGTAATTAGCCTTTGCTTTTGAATTAGGCTACCCAAAAAAAATTTTTATATTTGGCGTTGGGAAAAAATCGGTTTATTTTTTTCAGGCCCACCCGCAAAACAACGCTTAAATTTAAACCCCCGGATGTAAATTGCGCCAAAGAAAATTTAGCCCCCACCCAAAATAGTAGCTTTGTAGCGTGTTACAATTGCGTGTTTTCTACGGGCCCCACAACAAAAGGGTACAGTTGTAATTAGCCCCTTTTCTTGTGAAATTTGGCCAAAAAAAATTTTTTATTTATTTGGCTTTTAAAAAAAAAGGTTTAAATTTTTTTCAGCACCCCCAGCAAAAAAACGCTTAATTTAAACCCTGGATTTTAAATTTTCGCCCAAAAAAAATTTAAACCGCACAAATAGTAGCGTGTTTCAATTGGTGTTTTCTACGCCACACAACAAAAGGTACAGTTGTAAATTTTGCCTTTGCTTTTGAATTTGGTACCAAAAAAAAATATATATATTTGGAGTTGAAAAAGCGGGGTTTTTTTTTGTCAGCACCCAGCAAAACAAAGCTTAATTAACCCCCTGGATGTAAATTGCGCCCAAAGGGAAAGGGCCGCACAAATAGTTGCTTTTTTAGCGTGGGTTTCAATTGCGTGTTTTCTAAGCCACACAAACAAGAGATACAGTTGTAATTTACCCTTTGTTGTTTAATTAGGCTAAACCCAAAAAAAAAATTAATAATTTGGGTTTTAAAAAAGAGGTTTATTTTTGTCAGCACCCCCAAACCAAAAAAAAACGGGTTAAATTTTAACCCCGGATGTAATTGCGCCCCGAATTGAGCCGCCAAACTAGTAGGGGTGTTACAATTTTCGTGGTTTTAAGCCCCCACAAAAAGGAAGGGTACGTTGTTAAATTTGCCCTTTTCCCGTGGAAATTTGGTACCCAAAAAAAAAATTATATTTTTTTGGCGTTTAAAAAGAGGTTTATTTTTGTCAGACACCAAACAAAACAACGCTTAATTAAAAACCCGGATTTAAATTGGGGCAAAAGAATTCAGCAAACCAAAAAAGAAGTGGGTTTTTTTATTGTTTTAAAAAAGCGTTTCTTTAAATTTAATTTCAACAGGAACTGGCTTAGATCCCATTTTGGGTATTGAATGTATATGCAGCTGCAGTGGCCCCACAAATGGATTTCAAAATCAATTACCCCAAAAAAAACAGAAAAAGAAAATTTAGAGAACAGTTTCTGAGGGCGTGAAGGAAAACCCCACAGAAAAACCGTTTTTATAAAAATCAGTTCTTTAGAAAGCGTATCACCCGGGAGAAAACCTTTTCCCCATCAGTACAGTGAGAGGAGTGTGAGCTCCCAGCGGGGGCGCTCGGTCTTTATTGTGCGGGCGTACAGAATCCCCCGGGTTTTTCTGATTTGGGGTTCTTTTCTTTAAAAATGTCTGCGGCTATGCCCCTTTTTCCTCCCAGAGTGCTTTGCCCCATGTGCGCCCTGTGCTCGCAGCCATTTTTTTAATCAAAAGCACACTTCGTTCAAACCCAAAAAATACCCCAAAGTTGACTTTGGTCCCCAACCGAAGTTTTTTCCCGAATTTCTAAACGGGAAATTTAATTCGTTGGGTTTAATTCGCCCTCTTAATTATTCCCCATGAACTTTTGGGTGAGGATTTCAAACAGAACCTCCGAAACAAGTATAAAGGGGGCATTAGGTGCTGCTAGTAATCTGTGCTGTTGGGACAGGTCTTTTCTCTTCTGGCAGTATAGTCCTGCCTTTAGTTTCTTTGCAGACAGTTATTGTGGAATTCAGAGAAGTTATGGTACAGTTATGGGAAAAAGTACACCCTCTTTGAATTTTTTGGTTTTACGTATCAAGACTTCCATCAGAAAGGAACATTATTGTTAAAACCGATATTTCAGGAAAACAATTTGTTTAGAATTTTTTGTATTGTTCTGTGTTTGGTAAAGTCAAACACAGAACAATAAAAGACAAACACAATACAGAAAAGGGACAGAAAAACGTAAATGGGTCAAAGAGGTCAAGCAGGCAGACACAGAGGGGGCAGGGAAACCAAACAAAAAAAACAAAGGGATTTTAAACCGCCAACTCAAGTACAAGAGACTATCGCAAGGGAGCGTCTCGCAAAATGGTCTTCTTTTGAGTTTCTGTTTTCCAAAGGGGTCATTTGGGGCCCCACCCTCTGACATCTAGACCATATAGAACACTGAGTTTTGGTGCGGAAATTGCGGGGAAAAAAATTATAAAAAATGCCAAAAGTATAGAAAGGGCGTATTTTTATGTGATGCTGCCTTTGGTTTTTGCCCTCCATGGGTCCCAGTTACAAAAAGTTCCCTTTGGGGGAAGGTGGAAGAGACAGATATAATAGGAGAGTATGGAAAAGACACAGGAGCCATGGATGGATGATCGGATCCTAACATTTCCTTACCCCTCTCCCGGTATTTGTGGTCAATGTGGACCACGATAGCCATGGCCTGCTCTAATGTACTGGTTTTGGGGTGGCTGATCCAGACATCTTTAATGCCATCAGATAGACCTTGTCTGAACAGGGCCTTTGAAGCTGGGTCACACCAGACAACCATTATGCATCATTTGCGGACCTTAGTGCAGTATTCCATAGTCAAACTTTTCCCTTGACATATAGGAAAAAGCTGAGTTTCTGCAAGTAATGCATGGTCTGGGTCAGAACATATAAACCCTAAATCTGACCCTGCCTACTTGCCAGCCTGCTCCTAAATGGTTGGCAAGAACTGGACAGCAGTCCCTACACTGATATGGTGAAACACAGAACACCACAAGACAGACAACCACAATACAGAATGGTCAGCAGAAAAAGGTCAAAATCGGCAAACAAGGTACAGAAGCAGCAGGCAAGAAATGGAGGTCAAAAATGCGGACATAGAGTTTATAAATCCAAGCAAACTAACAGGTATAAAACTTCCAGTTCAAGTACAAGAGACTATCGCAAGCAGCGTCTCAGCACAAATGGTCTTTTTATGAGAAGCCAGAGTTCCGGTCCCAGGGCTTCATTGGACCGGCCCTCTGACATTCAGACCATACAGAACACAGAGTAGCAGGAAGAAAGATCAGTGGTGAAGGCAGCTGTCAATCACCACTCAACCCAAATAGTCTGCAGCCCAGCACCAGGGCTAGCAGAAGGAACCAGACGGGTGTGGTGCATAACTGTAAATCACCACACAGGCAGCACTGGAATAATGCCAAGTTCAGACTAGTGCAAAGAAAGCATATAATACAGGCACAGAATCATGGCCAAAAGCCTTTCCCACCAGGGTACTGAGTGCACGTTACATGTGGTGTGCTGTAGAAACCTAGTACAGACTTACAGCAGCCTGGACTCTCCTTCCAAATCACTAATGAAATACTTTGCTTATCAAGCTTCGGGACACTTGCTGCTATTGCCCACAGCAGTAGAATACCTAAGATAAGCAATAGGTTCCTGGTGCATCCAGTGTCAGGTTCAACAGCCTTCAAACAGGGAGCTTCAAAAGTGTTTTCTTTGGTGCAAAAAAACCCTCTGGTGTTTGGGACTATGGCATCTTAGTCTGGTGTTATTTTTGTCTTCTATCCTACCAGCTATGCCAAGCATAGCTCGGGGTGTAGACTTTAGACTCTCTTCCACTGGTTAGCCTTTAAAAGAAGACAATTGCAGACCAGTGAAATTCCAGTGAGCCAGTTTACGGAAATCTTCTGTCAATTCAAGTGGTACAACAAAATTTGGTAGAGCACTTGTAGTTCTCAGTAGTGGCAAAGAAACTTAAAGGGGTTGTCTCACTACAAAGAATAGCTTTCAACATGTAGGGAACACTAAATGAAGACATTTTCCAAAGATATTGCTTTGTTCATCTTTTTGTTAAGGAGCTACAAATGATTTTATCACCTTCTGAGGGCTTTCATAGATACACACACATACTGCAAATCCAACCCCTAAACACAAAACAGCGCACATGATTATTTACTTATGAATCCCCAAATGCAGCTATACAATCTCACACCGGGAATACAAGTTACACATTGTTGACTCCTCTTGTACCTGCCTGAATATACACATCTGTGCTCTTCTTCCTCCACACATAAAAGTGTATAGGGCTTGCATTTGCAGTATGTGTGTGTATCAAATATAAATATATATTTATATATATAAAATATATATATTATATATATTTTTATATAATTTATATATAAATTATATATATATATATATATATTATATATTAATAAACACACACATACATACATAGATACACACACACATACTGCAAATACAAGCCCTATACACTTTTATGTGTACAGACAGTATTAATCTTCAATATTAATTTTCAGTCATATTCCATATGCTATTTACAGTCTAGGGCTGCCCATACATTGCAGATACCCAGACGGGTCACAGGTGACTTCTCAAGGATGTTCCTAGACGTTCTTGCAGATTTTGAAGCTGCAGCTGATTAGATCCCTCCCTTCCCAATTACATTATACACAACACATAATAAACAATCTGTATACTCCTTTAAAATAAAAAAGGCAAAATAAAAAGTAACAAAATACACCAGTACAAACCTTTTAGACCCCTCCGATGACCTAAAATTATGTGTTCTACAAAAAAGTTTAACAGAAAACACAATTACAAAACTTTACTTTTTTTTTACTTTTTTCTTGATATGCTAAAAAAAATTAATGTTAACTTAAGAAAACTAAGCCTTTTGTATACAAAAAAGTTAATGAAAATAAACCATACATAATAGACACGTACTGAAGAAAACTAAAAAGTAACTGGCAGGAATGGGGTAACCAGCCTTGTCAGGAAGTGGGTTTAAAGGGGTTGTCTCACTACAAAGGATTCCTCTCACCTCAATCCCGTTTTCTTAGTTTTTACTTTGAATTCAGGGGCGTGTTTCTGGCTTTCTACTGTGCAGTAGAAGCCAGGTCTGTAGCTATAGCAACCAGTGCTGGAAGCGCTATCAGGAGAAATCAAACAGATCTGTAGCTATAGCAACTAGTGGTGGCAGCCTATCAGGAGAGATCACACAGGTCTGTAGCTATATTGACCAGTGCTGGCAGCCTATCAGGGGGAGATCACACAGGTCTGTAGCTATAGTGACCAGCGCTGGCAGCCTACAGGGGAGATCACACAGTCTGTAGCTATTGTGACCTGAGGAGCTGAGCAGCCCATACAAGAGTGGATATCTAGGAAGGTAGGACACGGGTTTTTTGGAATGTTTTTTGTTACAAGTGACTTGTTTTTGCAATATCTTTAACATAAAAAGCAGCAGCGACCCCTGTAGTGAGACAACCTCTTTATCAATATTTTTGTTTTATTTGTACACACTGTATTAGGGTATGCTCAGACAACATATTCTCAGTCCATACTTCAGCGTGTAACTGAGCTTTAATATGCCCGGGGGGGAGGAAGGGAACATACACTTCTGCTGTATAACTTGTTTTTCTTTGGCCCCATTTGAAATTAATTTTCTTCTATCACAATCCCTTTAAATGGAAACAATTTTCTGCAGCGCGCTTCACCGCAGACATCCGTCACATCAAGTTGGGAACCTGTTGTTGAAAAGTGTTGACCAACAGACGATGTCTGGAAGTAGGGGGGCCCCGAGCTGAAGTTGTGCACCCGGGCCCATGAGTCTCTAGCTACGCCCCTGCCAGAGCACTTATTGTCATTTCTTTGCTCACCTCCCTCATGACAGGTGAAAAGGACATGACTTGGCAGAGCAACCATGCTAAACCTCCACTACCCAGAATCTCCCCTTCCATTCTTCACAGGCCACATTATTATGGCCCCAACTTCCAGTCCACCACTTACTCAGAACCACTTTGCTGGTTTTGTGTGCCTCCTTGCACAAAGACTAAAGTAAACTGAAAAGCATGGCTCTTCTTAATTTTAGTTCTAGATTAATCCTGCATTGATAGAAACTGAATTTTTTTTTTTACAAAGGTGCATATGTGAGACATTTTTAAGTGATTCTTGAGATATACTTTAAAAGCAAATATAGTGCACCACCACAAAATTCTGCCAGTTTATAGTTAGATGTTGATATATTACATTTTTCATAGTACAGTGGTCCCTCAACATACAATATTAATTGGTTCTAGCTTCTAACTATTGTATAATGAAGCCATAACTCTATAAAAAATTAGTAATTGGCTTCAAAATCCCCAAATTGTCACCCACCCTAGTGTAAAATTAAGATGAAAGAAAATTAACCACCTACGTCCTTACATATAACAGTCAGAAAGAGCTGCTGGGAGCTGGAAATCACTTTCTATTTTGAGAATAGGATCTTCTGCGGATCATGTACTTTATTCTTAAATTACAAGAACAAAAATGAAATGAAGCCACTTTACCAGGTGCTCAAAGGAGCCGCTCATCCTGGCTAAAGAGCAGTACAGAACATGTAGTACCGCACTGTACTATAGAGAGGTGCTACTAGACCACCAATCACTGCATGCAACTCACTGATACATGTAAGAGCAGTACAGGACATGTAGTACCGCACTGTACTGTAGAGAGGCGCTATAGACCTATAGATGCTATAGAACCTCACTAATACAGAGGTTTTACAAGTAAAATGTTCAGGATAATTGGTTGGATCCTCCATCGATCACATGAGCTGCAGATCTGCAGTGTCTGTGACATTGTATGGTGAGTGTGGATTCAAGATACAATATGTCAGGAAAGACCATTGTATGGTGAGAATATTGTGGCTATTGTAACTTGAAGGACTACTGTACACACAACTTAATTATTCGATTTTTCCATAGAAAGGGGAATATCTCTCCTTGGGGAGAGCACCATATAGGTGTGTGGGGATTTGAAATTGACTTTTTGCGTCTCACTAGGTATCTGCAAATCACAAGGCATCATGGGAAAAAGAGATGAAAGTTCAAACTCCCTCTATTGGATGTAACCAATCCTCAATTTGATTCTGACTCGCTGAGTAATTGTACAGCGAAAAGGTATGTGAGCCAAGCCAGCCTTGCTCATCTGCAAAAAGTTGTTTTTACCCCTCCTCAGTGTAGAGCAGATCTTACTGACTGGCTGGGAGGCAATGAGTTCCTCAGAAAGGGGAATATTTCTCCTTAAAGATGTGTGGGGAATTGAAATTGCCTTTTTGCACCCCACTAGGCATCTGCATATCATAAGGCATAATGGGAAAATAGCTGAAAGCTCAAGCGCCCTCTATAGGATGTAACAAGTCCTCAATTTGCTTCTGACTCATTGAGTCTTTGTAAAGCGAAAAGGGATGTGAGCCAAGGCAGTTTTTCTCACCTGCAAACAGCCGTTTTGGGGTTTTTACCCCTCCTCAGTGCAGAGCAGATCTTACTGGCTGGTTGAGTGGGAGGCAATGACTGACTAAGAAAGTGGAATATCTCTCCTTGGGGACACTCCCCATATAGGTGTGTGGGGTTTTGAAATTGCCCTTTTGCACCCCACTAGACATCTGCATATCACAAGGCATTATGGAAAAAGAGCTGAAAGCTCAAGCGCTCTCTATTGGAGGCAGGGGCGTAACTAGAGAAGCCAGGGCCCCAAAGCAAACTTTTGGATGGGGCCCCACCCCCCGCGCCAACCTCCCTGACCACGACCATGTACCAGGACATGCTGTTAGATAATGTAGATAATACAAGGGGCAAATACCTCACCATACATATCACCATCATACTGCTACCAATCAAATCCCACTATACTAAGACCAACATTACCAATAACGCTATTACATAAGGACCTGATTATACCACCAGAACACGACCACAAATTACCACCAAATAGTGACTGAATAATACCCCTACACTATTACTGATCAGTACACAAAGACCAATACTGTCTAATAATAATATATAATATATGACTATAGTGGTATATACCAGTGTACACAGGCTCGCAGACTGTTAAAACCCATACAGACATTAGTGGTAGACACCATGTCCCCAGGCTCTGCAGACTGTATATAACCTCATACAGTGACCATATTAGTGGTAGACAGCCATGTACACAGGCTCTGCAGTCTGTATATGACCACCATACAGTGACCATATAGTGGTAGACAGCAGTGTACACAGGCTCTGCAGACTGTATATTACCTCCATACAGTGACCATATAGTGGTAGATACCAGTGTACACAGGCTCTGCAGACTGTATATTACCCCCATACAGTGACCATATAGTGGTAGATAGCAGTGTACACAGCCTGTGCAGACATAAGTGATTACAGTGCAGTTACATCTTGTGACTCACAGGTGACGTTTCTCTGACCAGTCGTTGACTTTCCCCTTTGTTCTGCATCCCATCCAGACCTTCATGATGACATCTCCCGACCACTTGTCCCTGCAGATTTAGACACAAATATCTTAGAATCCTGACTTTTCCAGCACCTGCCCCCTGGCTATATGGGGTCCATTTAGGCAGGCAGGGTTTAATAGGATATATGGGCCCCAAATAGGCAAGGTTTAGGTAGCCAATAGAGTGGCCCATATAGGCAGGCAGGGTTTAGGTAGCTATAGGGAGCCATACAGGTAGACCGGGGTTAGGTGGGCTATAGGAGCCATATAGGTAGGGTTTAGGTAGCTAAAGGGGCCCCCATATAAGTAGACAGGCAGGCTTGTGGGGGTATACAGGCAGGCATGTGGGGGCTGTTTAGGCAGGCATATGGGGGCTGTTTAGGCAGGCGTATGGGGGCTGTTTAGGCAGGCATCGGGGGGCTGTTTAGGCAGGCATATGGGGGCGGTATAGGCAGGCATATGGGGGGTGTATAGGCAGGCATATGGGGGTATAGGCAGGCATATGGGGGTGTATAGGCAGGCATATGGGGGGTATAGGCAGGCATATGGCGGGGGTATAGGCAGGCAGATGGGGGTATAGGCAGGCATATAGAGGGGTGTATAGGCAGGCATAAAGGGGGGTATAGGCAGGCATATGGGGGGGTGTATAGGCAGGCATATGGGGGGTATAGGCAGGCATATGGGGGGGTATAGGCAGGCATATGAGGGGGTATAGGCAGGCATATGGGGGGTATAGGCAGGCATATGGGGGGTATAGGCAGGCATATGGGGGGGGTATAGGCAGGCATATGGGGGGTATAGGCAGGCATATGGGGGGTATAGGCAGGCATATGGGGGGGGTATAGGCAGGCATATGGGGTAGGTTCCCCCGATGCGCCACTTGCTCCTGTCTGCTGCTCTTCCTGCAGCCTCTGCGCTCAGCGCGGGCGGCACGGTGATGTGACGTCACCGCGCGCGCCCACGTGACCACAGAGCGCCGGCAGGGGAAGTAGCAGAGCGGAGAGATCGGCACTCCGTACTGCTAGCTCCAGCCAGCGCTGCCTCTGAACGCTCGGGCCGGGGGGCCCGGGCGTTTCAGAGGGAGTATACGCCGGGCCCCGCAGTTCCCCGCCCGCCGCTGTGAACTGTTAAGTTCACTGCCGGCGGGCCCAGGAGCGGCATTACCGGAGTAACGGACGCGGTAGCAGCTGCCCCGGGGCCCCCCTAAGCGCAGGGGCCCCGTAGCAACTGCTACCCCGGTAGTTACGCCCCTGATTGGAGGTAACCAATCATCAATTTGCTCACGGAGTCTTTGTAAAGCAGAAAGTGTGGAAAAAAGCAAGTGCTGCAGACAGATGTTTTGGGGTTTTTGCCCCTCTTCAGTGCAGAGCACAGCTTACTGGCTGGCTGGGTGGGAGGCAACTAGTGAGTCACAAGCAAATTGAGGATTGGTTACATCTAATAGAGGGCGCTTGAGCGTAAATTTTTCCATATAAGACTCGTCTCCCAGTTTAGTTTTATATTCTTTTAAAATTGCAATTATGGAAAAAATGCATCAGTATTAGGCGTGGTTCACACGGCTTATTCAAGCCATAATTGCGGGCCGAATTTCGCCCGCAATTACAGCTTGAGTACGGGGCGGGGGTGGCTGTTCGCCGGCCCCATAGACATTGCATTATCCCGGCGCGTATCCCGCCAGGATAATGTGCATGTCACTTTCTCCCCGCCCGGCGTATTCACCGAGCGGGGAGGAGAGACGGAATCCACTGTTCTCTATGAGAACTGTGGATTACCGTAATGGCTGGGACGGATTCCAGCCGTATTGGAGCGCAATACGGCACTCAATACGGCTGGAATCCTTGCCCAAAATAAGCCGTGTGAACAGCCCCTTAGGGTACATGTAGAAATGCTCATTATAACACAGAAAGACACTTAGGGCCTCATGTATGAAAACTGTCTGGGTCTAGATTGTCTTTGTTGCCCATAGCAACCACTCAGAGCTCCACTTTAAGTTCATATAGCGCTCTGAAAAAATGAAAGGGGCGCTCTGATTGGTTGCTATGGGTAACAAAGAAATTCTTAGACCAAGACAGTTTTCATACATGTCCCCCTTAGTACGGTATTCCTTTAATTAGACTGTCATATAGAATAGCTCTCCTGTGTCTGAATCTCATTGGCAGTGATACTGTTACTAATTCTATAAATTATGTAAGAATAGGATTTATTTTAGCAGTCCTGTATTACACCTATCTGATTCATTTTGCAATGATGACCTGAAGTAACAAATTGTAATTTTATTTTTTCAAATACTGTGTATTTCAGTATAGTTTATAAAATGTATAAGTACATTTTTATAATGTACTTTGTGTATACAATCCTTAAATCTTCTAAACTGCTGCTTTTGACTTTTTTTCATCTTGCTCATATAACCCATAATATTTGTGTGTATTTGACTAACTTCAGGTATGTAACTGATATCATGGTAATTGCATACATAGGTAGATCTGATTACACTGTTTTGAGCTGTAAGAAAAGCAAGTATGTGTAATACATTATAACTTTTCCTTCTATATAGTATTAAACTACTTAGGAGTTCACATGTGTTATATTAAATATAACAGAAACCTGGAATACAAAATCAGATAAAAGCATCACAGTTCACTGCACTTATTGTATTACCAAGGTTTGTTCTCAGTGCTAAATCATGCAAGTTGATATGAGAAAATTACCATGTAGATTGTAGATTGTACACTTAAAGGGGTCTTGCCACAAAGTAAAATTGAAGCGGGAAGCTTGAAAATGAAATAAACATTTCCACCATTCATTATTATTAAAACTTCTGCACTGTTTTTGTTTTAGCTGCTCCTTTAGTGATCCATTGTTTACAGCTCGTCTCCAGGGGATACGACCAGGGCTGAGAGCTCCTCAGTCCTGGTCACACATGCTCAGACATCACCTCTCCTCACCGGCAGCTACTGAGTGTTCAAACCCCAGGTGCTGTCATTCTACTCCCGTCCTTTGTACTCCTTAGTAATTAGAAAAACAGTGCAAATAAATAAAAAAGAAACCTCAATGAGGTATGTGCATTGATAAAGATAAAAAAAAAAACACAGGTTTGGTTCCTGCAGGGATTTGAACCTAGGACCCTTGTGCCTGGAGGCAAAAACGTTACCTTTCAGCTACTCATAATGCTTTAGATAAACAGACCTTTCTTTGACTAGAGAGAGGAAAGGCCTGGTGATGTCAGCCTGCTGGGTCACATGATATGCAATTCAAACAAATCACATACGCCCCCTTCTGAGCACACTGAGATGAAGAGCTGGATGCAGGAGGTATGAAATGAGATTGTGGCAAAACCCCTTTAAAGAACCAAAACAGACGACATATTACCTCATACTACAGGAAAGAGTTTCTCAGCAGGCCTTCAGTAATACAACCACTTCAATATTAAACATCTACATAACAATTCAGAGGTTAGAAATAACAAATTCTGAGCTAAGAGGTTTTAAATGTTTTTAATGCAAACAAATAAATATACCGTATATACTCGAGTATAAGCCGAGTTTTTCAGCACAAAAAATTTGCTGAAAAATCCCCCCTCGGCTTATACTCGAGTCACTGTCAGCACTCAGGCGCAGCGATGGCCCGAGTGCTGACAGGGACGCTTCAGCTATATGCGACTCCTCAGGGAGCGCATATAACTGAAGGCCGAGTGAGCGCACAGTGTCCGGACGCTGCGGTGGCCCGGGCACTGTCCGCGATCCCTTCACCTATATGCGACTCCTCAGGAGCGCATATAGGTGAAGGGATACCACTGCAGGGCACAGAGCGAGCGCTCCGTGCTCCGCAGTGGCCTCCGGGCGGCCGCAGACTCCCGGCTGTCCAGAGTTTCCGGCACAGGCAGCGTGTGTCATCACGCTGCGTGCGCGGCCTGATGACGTCACCCGCCTGTGCCGAGAAGACCCGAGGACAGCGCGCGGGAGGCGGACAGCGAGGAGGCGGAGCGGCGAGGGAGACGGAGCAGCAGGGAGCTATGTAAGTGATTGATTTTTTATTTTTTTAAACTGCCTATACCTGCCTACAGCCGGCCCTATACCTGCCTAAAGCTGGCCCTATACCTGCCCTATACCTGCCTACAGCTGCCTATAACTGCCCTATACCTGCCTACAGCTGCCTATACCTGCCCTATATCTGACTACATCTGCCTATACCTTCCTACAGACGGCCCGATACCTGCCTTCAGCTGACTATACATGCCTACAGCTGCCTATACCTGCCCTATACCTGCCTACAGCTGGCCCTATACCTGCGTATGGGGCCATATACCTACCTATTACCTGCGTATGGGGCCATATACCTGCCTATAATCTGCTTATGGGGGACATTAAACTGCCTATGTAATTTTATTGGTATCCATTTTTATTTTTAAAATTTACCAGTAGCCGCTGCATTTTTACCCTAGGCTTATACTCGAGTCAATAAGTTTTCCCGTTTTTTTGGGGCAAAAGTAGGTGCCTCGGCTTATACTCGGGTCGGCTTATACTCGAGTATATACGGTATTAGAAATTTCTAACTTCTGTCATTTCCAAATTCTCTCGTCCCATAATGACTGCACACCTTCTTCTGATGGTGGATTATGCAGCTTCCCTATATTCATGATATGAGAAAATAAAAAAAGGTTTTGGCTACTTGAACACAGAGAAATGTAGCTGCTTATTCAAGTCTGGTCATTAAAGGGTCAAAGGGAATTTAGCACTAGGAGAGACATTTAAAAAATAAAAATTTGAGTGGGTCATTGACTGAAGTGCCTTCGCTCTTCCAAAAAAGGTAAGTGCACCAGCCAGGCTTTCTATGTAAAACACACGGCCTGCCAGCTATTCATAGGCAGCGGCACAGCTCTGCCGTCCCTATACAGACAGCCTAGTTACTCTTCAAAGTGCTAAGGAGGTGGGAGGATCTAGCTATTATAAAACCTTGCCCTTTACTGATCACGCGTGCACCATGGCCCTTTGAGGGCAACCATAATTCTGGTCTTTGGTAAAAAAAAAAAATTAGTTTCACACCCCTGATGTAAAACAATGGGAATTATGTGTATGAGTTTTTATGTCTTATTGGTTTTGTGTCACAAAGAAAAATAGCTTTCCATATACTTTTTTAGGGCATAGAGAGGCTTCACGCACCCAAAATCTTTCTCTATGATTTAGAAAATGATTATGCACTAATAGCTCTTACTTGGGCCCTATCTGACAAGTTCATGTATTAAATGTATGGCCATTCATTTGAATGAATTCCAAGTAATGCTACATATGCACTGAAATGGCTGCTGCAAAAGAAATAAATGGCTGGCGACTGCTACTTATCCTGTCTACAACAGCTCAGAAGCCAGACTGAGACAACACCTTTAAAGGGTTTTTCCCACCATCAAATATTAATTTACTCTGTAAGATCATGCAAAACATAACAGTTTTGTTCTTGTGTCTGAATATTGCTATGCCACATATGTCAAAAGGGATTATGGGAAAGGAGCTGAGAAGCTCAAGCGCCCTCTATTGGATGTAACAAATCCTCAGTTTGCTTCAGACTCACCAAATTTTTAGAAAGCAAAAGGGATATTATCCAAGCCAGTATCGTTCACTACATCCAGCCGTTTCGGGTTTTGCCTCATCAGGGTAGAGCAGAATGATACTGGCTGGTTGGGTGTGAAGCAATGAGTGGCTCAGAAAGGGGAACATCTCTCTTTAGGGAGAGCAGAGCATCATATAGGCGTGTGGAGTTTTTAATTGCCTTTTGGAGGGCAAAAAGGCAATTCATGGGACGTGTGTTTTCTAAAGATCATAAATGGTCTCATTTAATTCATTTAAAAACATTTTCAAGATATTTTATGTTCACCCTGAAATGTAATAAATATCCCTAACTTTTTGTGAGTAGTGTATAGGGCAATTTATATTCTGATTATGCTCATTTTACCTAATTCAAGAAGATCTCTATTTGTACATGCAGTTCAATGAGTTGTAAGTAGTGTTGAGCGATTGCGTTGGCTATCGAGATCGATAGTCGATAGTCGGCCGCTATCGATAAGGTTTTTCGATAGTGAGCATCGATTATGCGCGATGACCATTAAAGTCTATGGGAGAGCAACAACACCTTCATTATTACACCCAAAAAAGGCTGGAGAAGCTGAAATTAACATCCACAACAGTCAAATGGATACGTGCTACATCTTAGGCAACACACTTAGGTTATAAAAGTCACAGAAAAAAAGTCACAGACCATTCACTATCCCTGTCTTGTACCACAGCCTGACCCTTAAACCTGCATCACCCACAAATTAAAAAGTGCCAGAAGGCAGTATGATTTGAACCATCATGTTACTTGAACTGGACATTGAATATCCCTGTCCTGGAACGCAGCATGAGCCCCAAACCTGCATGACCCCCACATTTAAAAAGTGCTGGAAAAAGGAGTCTTTCAACCACCATTTTAGTTGAACTGGACATTGACTATACCTGTCCTGGGCCACAGCATGAGCCCCAAACCTGCATGACCCCCACATTTAAAAAGTGCTGGAAAAAGGAGTCTTTCAACCACCATTTTAGTTTCACTGGACATTGACTATACCTGTCCTGGGCCACAGCATGAGCTCCAAACCTGCATGACCCCCACATTTAAAAAGTGCCGGAAAAAGGAGTCTTTCAACCACCATTTTAGTTGAACTGGACATTGACTATACCTGTCCTGGGCCACAGCATGACCCAGGGCCGGAGTTACAGTGGGTGCGGTGAAAGCCCAGGCTGGCGTCCGTCATCTATTAACACGCAGGTTAAAAATGCCCTGATGACGCAGCAACGAAAACTGTCGTGCTGAAGCAGAGTGCGGAAGCGGAAGTGTGAGAACTCCAGCCTTCCTCTGTACACAGTCAATACCTGGGTAGCGCTTGCCCCTCCGTATGAGTGTGGACCAATTGAGTTTCACTTGGAAATACTGGTGGTTAACGCTCCTGTTACACCCAGGTGCCCTTTTTTCTTGGCATTTTTTTTCTCATTTTACTAAACGTGCTGGAGGAAATGGTCTCTGTACTTTTTTCTCTGTCCGTGCCTCCATACTCCATTTCCTCTAAATTAACCTACATCTGGTCAAGTTTTTCCTGTACTCCCTTGTACAATTCAGAGGAATTTTTTTAACAGCTATTTTGTACATTCAAGTTTTTTAGTACTTTAATTCTAGAAAACACATTTTTAAAAGAGGATGGAATCCCACCAGGTCTTTGTTTCTCTTTTTTTCATTGTATTAAATGGGTTGTCTCAATACAGGGGTTGATAGCTATGTTAAAGATCTTGCAAAAACAAGTCATTTTGCAATATGTGTCCATTAACAGTGTCCTACCTATTCCTGTTTCTGACAGCACCATCACCCTTGAGCCACTCTTGACAATTGTTGAAGAACAAATGTCTTTTAGAAACAACATTTTTAAATAGGGGCCTGTGTATAGCTGCATGTCACAGCAAAAAGCCCCCAAAAATTTAAAGCATGACCCCTTTAGCCCCTTTGGTCAAATTTTGAAGAACAAATGTCTGTTAGAAAAAACATTTTTTAGAATAGGAACCCGTAGTATAGCTGCATGTCACAGCAAAATGCCCCCAAAAATTCAAAGCATGACCCTCGAGCCACTTTGGACAATTGTGAAGAACAAATGTGTGTTAGAAACAACATTTTTGTATAATAGGACCTGTAGTATTGCTGCATTTCAAAGCAGCATGTAAGGGACCACTCAGGGACACACGAGAAGACACAGACAGAGTGAGGCCCTGACGCTGGTCCCAACCCCTGTCCCTGCCTTTTGGGGGTACCCGACTCCTTAAAAGGTCGGCCCCAACCAGAAGACTGAAGACTACAATGAATACGTGGAACACAAGACACAGACAAACAAATACAAAACACAATAAGGGAATGTCAGGCAAGCAAGGTTGGCAGCAAGGGGGGCAGCGCAGTACAAAATCAGGAGGAGAAGAATAGTCAGAAGCCAAGCAGAGTCAGGTAACCAGAAAATCCAACAATAGACAGGCAAGCAGAAAGTATAGGAAAGACCCAATATAACAGGCACAGGGGGCAGGTAAGGGGAATCCTTAAATAGGGAAAATGGTGAAAACAGAGCAGAGGTGATAGGTGGAAAGAACAGAAAGCCGGATAGGGAAACAAAGCTGTCAATCAAAGAGGAACACAGATTAACTAAAAGGGTGCTGGAGGATTCCTGGCCACGGGCGTTGGCCAGTAATCAAAAAACACACAGGAAGGAAAGACTCAGTTCACACTGGTAACCAAGAATACAAAGCATTATTTCAAAAACCACGGGTTTTCCCTCGCACGGCCGTGGCCGGCGACCAGAACTCGAAGCTGGGGGTCTGTCGGGCATGATCATGACACAGCATGACCCAAAAAATTATAAAAATGACTTCTCAGCCACTGTTAAAAATTGTGAGGGAGAAATGCCACTTAGAAGCCACATTTCTATTACAAAGGACCATGATTATTGCTGTATCTCACAGCTACATGACCCCCAAAAAAATTTTAAATAAAGACTTCTCAGCCAAATATTAAAAAAATTTGAGGGAGAAATGCCACTTAGAAGTCACATTTCTGTTCCAAAGGACCATGATTTATTGCTGTATCTCACAGCAACAGACCCCAAAACCATTTACAAAGCGAAAACTTCTTAAAATAAAGTGAGTAAATGGAATACGGTGTTGTCATGAAACCTTGCTGTCTTTTACAGTCTCCTCACAGCAAAACCAGCAAAATGAACTGTTGGGAAAAGAGAATAAAAATTGCAGTAAGAAATGATCATTTTAAAAAAAAGTTTTCAAGAGGACCATTTTGTTTGAAAAGGAATTTGAAGTAGACTGGCAATAATCGGTGACCTCGGCAACGGGGGCCACAACATCATCAAGTCCATGCCTGATTCATCTTGATGAAAGTCAAACGTCCACTTATCTGTGGAAACCGGGTGCGTTTTTCTGTAATGACTCCTCCCGCTGTGCTGAAGGTCCGCTCAGATATACGCTGGTGCGGGCAGGGCAACACCTCATGGGGTGCAGCCAGCTCGGGCCATCGTCCTTTTTGGGTACCCAGAAGTCTATTGGGGCCGGGAAAAATGCAAAAACATCGGTGTTGAGACGCAGTAGTGTGCACCATGATCTTAAGCTGATCTCTGTGTGTTGGATGTGTGCCCTGCATTGCAGCTTTTGGGGAGGTGGTAAACAAAGATTGCCAAGGTCACCCTTTTCTTCGCCCCTTGCCCGCTGCTGCTGCACGGCTACTTGGCACTCTACTGTGTCACTCGCTGTGTTTTCCACCGTGACTTTGGGGAACGTGAAGCAACCAACAGATGTCTCCATTGATCAATCAGAAAGGTTTCCCATTTCCTCCTTTACCCCTTTTTGGGTGGGGGGAAGGAAAGTTGATTTTTGTTTTGTAGGGGGGATCCAGGGGGTGGCCACCCAGTAACTTTGTTCATTTTGTTTGGCCTTAATGCGAGGACATGTTGGGGGAAAGGGAGCTCCAAGCACTCATGTAAAGGATGGAGCCTTGATTCCCCAAGCCTCTGGGTCGGGGGGCACTAGAAAATGATTTTCCTCATTTTCCCCCTCCCCCCAAAAAAATTCGCGCCAACCCCTTTTTCCCAAAGGGGCGGGGCTCGTAACATCGTGTCTGGGAATACCTCCTCCCCCTCCCTCCTCCTCTCCGCTGCCCCCGGGCACAGTTTCAACACACCCCTGACTTCCCTGAGATGATGCACCCTGAGAGCTGATGCGCCACCTTGCACTACTCTGGCCCCCCAAACCCCGCCTAATGAAGACCGATGAAATTGTGAAATGCGGGCCTTGTGGTTTTGACGGAGAGAAAGGCTCCGTGTCCCATCTGTGCCGTCTCCTCCTCCGTCGCTGGGGGACCTGTTTTTTCAGGTGTCCAACGATCGTTCCAGAACTAAAATCAACCCCCAATGCCCCCAAAAGTGACAAGGGCATTGTCCGCCTGACCAATTTTGGGGGCTTTTTTCAAAAACTGGCAAAAAGGTGGTGCAGAGCTCTTTCACCTGCCTCCCCCTCTCGGTGGGTTTTAACCCCCCCGGGTCCGTACCCCTGCTTGTCAGGCCATGTGTACTTTGTACTGGTAAAAGGCATTGCCCCGCTGCCCCAATCGCTGGACATGTGGGGTGGAATTCCAGCGTGTTGCCCAATCAACAATGAAAAAGGGTTTACGGGGAGGCCGAGCTTACCTGAACGCGCCAGGGGGGGGACGAAGCAGGGGGGGAACGGCCCCGGGAAATGCGAAAATTTAGGGGGCCCGAGCCTTTTTCCCGCAGGGAGTCCAGACCCGGGGGAAACTCTTTTGAAATTTTGGAGACAAAAGGGTTTATGACGTTCCAGGGAAGGGGGGGTGCTCCAGCCCCACCCAATTAAGGGCGGCCAGCAATTTTCGCCCCCTTATCACACACCACCTTGCCCGGGCCAAAATTTTGCACCCCGCCAGCACTCGGTCCTCGGGTTTCCCTTGAGCCGTCCCCCAGCTCCTACCTGTGTGGGGACCTCCCCCAAGGGGAGATTAATTTTAAAAACGGCCTGGTGTCTCTTTGGGGACGTTTATGGGCCCCCAGAGGACCTTGGGGGAAAAAAAAGGGGCCCGCCCATCCCTGCGGTTTTTAAGACGGGGCCGAACTGAGAGCCCCCGGGCACCCCAAAAACATCCACCCAAATCACCCAAATGAGCTGTCACAGAGATATAGGGCCCTTGGGCCCCTGCTTAATAGTCCAAAGTGTGGGGGTGGAGATGGACTTTTTTTTTGGACACAGGGTGCAGACAACACGCTTGAATTTTAGTGAAACGGTGGGTGCCAGGGCAAAAGGGGCGGCTTTTTTTTGGCAAAAAAATGCCTGCTCGGCAAAACTGGTTTTTGGGGGGCAAAGGGGGGGCCCCTAAAAGTGGCGGAACCCCTCCCGTGTCCACCCGACAATGCCCACATTCAGGCTTTTGGGGTTTGGGGTGGTTTGGGGTTTTAAAGTTTTCTTCTGCTCCCCAAAACCCGGAAGACAAAAGGCTGGCTTCTGGGCTTTTGGGCCCCTGTTTCAGCCCTGCAGGTCGTCAAAACCCGGCGGGAAAAGGGGAAGGGGTTTGGAGGGGCTTGGTGGTGCTGGTGGTAAATGGGGGGGCGGTTTGGGGGTGAAGGGGGGGCTTTATCCCTATCATGACTTTTGGGGAAATGGGCACTGAGGAACGCTTGGGGGTGGCGGAGGAGGAGGAGCGGAGACAGAGGGTTTTGACAGTGGTTGGAAAGGCCCCCCCGGGGGTCGGGTTTGGCCTTTTTTGGCCAAATGTTTTCCCCCCATTTTAACTCATGGGATTTGCTGCATGTTTTCTAGGGCTTTTTGGTGGTGGTTAAAAACCCCTTAAGGTTTTTTGCCTCTACTTATGCCCTTTTCGGCAAAGGCGGCAAAATGAAAAAAAACTGGGGAATCAAGGCTTTCTTAAAGAAAGGGCCCCGGCCCTTTAGAGGTCCTGGACCTTTTTTTAAAGGCGTAAGCGAGGGCGGGGGGGTTTTCGCCCCGACCGTGGCTGGCGGAATCATATTGCGGAATTCTGCGACCCCCCTCTCCCTTTTTTTTGGCGGGACCCGTATTGACCTATCCCATCGTCTTCCCTCGCCACTGTTTAAGGGGCTCGCAACAAATTCTGTGGAAAAGACCAGGATGGATCCGGGGGGGGGGGGGGGGGGGGGGGGGGGGAAAAAAAAAAAAGGGGGGGGGGGGGGGGGGGTTTTTAACAATTTTTCATCATCTTACAACACAGATACTTGGGCGCCTGATTTTTTTGCATCCCAGAAGCTGCGGGCTACAAGCAAGGGGCCCCTGCAAGGCGGGTTTCCCACCGCCCCGGGAAAAAAAAAAATTTTTCAAAATTTTCCGGCTTCCTTCACCTCCCCCTTTATGGGATAAATAACTGGGCGCAAAAGCAGACTAAAACATCCTCTTTTTTCTTTTAAAAAACCCTTTTGAACCCCCAAACCCCTTTTGTCCCCCTCAAAAAGGTCTTCAGACCCCCAAAGGATTTCCCCATGGTGGGTACAAAGAGTTACATTTGGGGCTTCATGTTGGACGGGGTGCTGATGATGGGATGAAAAAACATTTGTTTGGGCCGTGACTTTTCGAGGACGGGAGGTAAGAATACTAGATGCAGGTTGCATTTAAACCCCTGAAGGAAAAGATTGGCGGGCGAGTTCGTTACTTAGAATTTTACGGGCCCTGACACAGTGGGTGACAGGCCTGACGGCCTGCAACGACGATCCGCTGGCATGCATGTTGTCGCCAGCACTGGGAAAGGAGCACCTTCTCTCATACCTCTAACCCCCCATGTGCTACCCCCCTCTTTTTTTCGCTTAACCCCCTGCATTTCGCCCATGTTCAGAAATATAAAAATTTTGAAAAGGTAGGGAAATTTTGGAAATTCTTATTAAAAGACGGAAAATCACAGTTTCTCAAATCCCTCTAATCAAAACAAAATTGCTGGATTAAAATTTTAACTGCAAGGTGTTACAAAAAATTGGACGGGCAAAAGTCCAAAAAACACGTATCGTTAAGTTTTTGGGATAATAAACGGTTTTTTTGCCCTTTCAATTACGTTGTGAATATGAAATTGTTTTTAAGATTTCTAGTGCTGCGTCAAGAAAAGTGCTGGGTGCCAAAAGTCAAAAAAAACGTAACTGTTATGTTTTGATATAATAAACGTATTTTTTGACCTTTCAATTCATGTGGGGAAAATAGAATTGCTGTTTTTAAAATTAGTAGATGCTGCGTCAATGAACAGTGCTGGGTGCGCAAAAGTAAAAAAAAACTAAACTGTTATGTTTTGATATAATAAACGTAATTTTTTGCACCCTTTAAATTTACCTGTGGTGATATAGAAAGCTGTTTTAAAATTTACGTAGCTGCTGCGTCAATGAACAGTGCTGGGTCGCAAAAGTAAAAAAACACTAACTGTGATTTTTCGTACATACCGTATTTTTGGGAAAAAACAACTGTGCTGACTAAAAGTTTTCTGGTTTGTAATTTAAGTGCAAGGGGATTATAAACAGTACGGGTGTAATGGTAAAATTTAAAACCCCTATCTAAAATGTATACTGAAATAAAAGTGGAGTTTGCAGAAAAAAGAGACGCAGTTACTAGAAATGAGTGTACCCAAAATATAATTTCGGCTGCCCAATACCCAGGAAATATTTCAATTTTAAAAAATTTAAAAATAAACTTTTTTTCGTGCAATGTCTACACTAAGCTTGGTAAAACTTTACCCAGTGTTCTTTATAGATGGTTTGTCTGTGTTCGCCCGCGGGCCCCCCCCCCCCGCTTCCCCCCGTGTTTCAGCGGAAATTGCTGCTTTTTTTTTTCTGTAATACAAAAAATGTCAAATCTCTAATCTAACTAAATTGGAAGGATCACAGCTAATAGTAGAGGTTTCTCTGGCAAAAATAGAAAATTTCGTGGGGCGTTTGGCCAAGGGCAGAACGAGGTCCTACCCTATGGACCTAAGACCTGGGGCTAAAAAGGGAAAAAAAGCGTTCATGTAAAACGGGGGGCCTGTGTTTTTTCCACCCAGTCGCAACCATACACTCCCAAATGACGTCGCACCACATCTCACCCTGCCTATTTTTAATCGATTTGCGGGCCGCCAAAATTTACAGAAGCCCCGGGAAAAGGCGCATTTTAAATAGATATAAAGATTTTTCCTTAAATTTTTTGCATGATCTGGAAATTTCGATCACCTTAAAAACCTTGCGATTTCAACTTAGTCGAAAAAAATCGCCAAACAGTTGTGAATTGTTGGGGGTAAAAATTATGTTCATTATTCTGAATTTCTAGGACAGATAAAATTTTTTGTTTTCTTCTAACATGTCTGGGAGTCCCTATACTTCCTATTTCAATTCTGCCTTTTAGCAACCTCAAACCCTTTAGTCATATCCTGAATCATTCTTTTATGAAGCTTGAACTTGCCTCATGCAAGTTGATATCAAGCATGTAATTAAAGGACACAGTGAAAATTTGTTATATGAAAGGCAGGTTAGTGCACTTTAAAAAATGGAAAAGGTAAGATATTTTAAAAGGTTTGCCACAATGCCTACTCCAGCTGCGACTAGATTGATTGTGTGGGTGTTTCCACTAAATTATTGTTAGAGTAGTCATCATATAACATGCTATGGGGGAAAAATACCATTACAGGTCAAAATGGGAGAGATTGAAGTTGTTCTGGTGGGATGGATCAGCAATCTAATGTATAAATCTGGATGCAGCCCAGCAATCCACCAGCAGCAGATATATGGACAGCATAAATTGGACATGCTGGATTTCACTACCAGTGGTAGTAGATCCTCAGTAGTGGATCTAGTTTTTGTATGTTTGTGTTAACTGATTTACCAGCTAATGTATTGGATATTTTCAGACATGATCTGTTTAGCAGACTACATTGGTATTCTATACATTATGAGAGAGCAGTTTTCACATGACACTTTTTTTTCTATACCCAGTGACTCCACAATTTTGATAGCAGCTATAGCTAATTGCCAGGAGAATAAGGGTATGTACACATGGCGTATTGGGGCGCGTACTGTACACGCCGCAATACGCCGGGTGTTTTGGAAGCACGCACTGATCAGCGCGTAATTCCAAAGCATGGTGGGGCTAGCCCCATTCACAGGTATTGTAAGCACCACGAACAATTGACATGTCGCTTCTCTCCCCGGGCGTACGATATTATAATTATTATTATTATTTATTTTGAAGCGCCATTGACTCCAGGGCGCTGTACATTCGAGGGGGTGACATACATAACATAAGTCAAACGAGTACAATAATAAGTGATTAATGACAATTGGCACGACAGAGGGAGAGAGGACCCTACCCGCGAGGGCTTACAATCTACAAGGAGGGGGAAAGAGACAGGAGATCGTATTGTACGCCAGAGCTATGAATCACCATAATTACGGCGCGCATTTTGCCGCGTATAAAGCGCAAATATGCGACGAAATGCGCGCCGCAATTACGCCGTGTGAATATACCCTAACAAGTAATCATTGGGCTCAAACTTTAGAATAGTGCCTGATTACCTTGCAGTGTGTGATGGGTCATTATGTAACGCACAAACATAAAATGCACAGTTATATCACACTACCTGGATTATGCAAACAGTGATGTCATTAGAATAATCACAGACAGAAAATAAATAACACGGGGGGTTATAAATTCAAAACAAATCACAGAAAAAAAACTCACATAAACCCACTCTAAAATCTAACTTTTACTAGATATTCATTAAAAATACATACATCCCGTAAATTACTTATAAAGACAAACCAAGCCGGAATATGCTTATGTATCAATACAGAAGAGGAACAAACAATATCACATTGACTAATACAGTGGCAGGCACACTATTATACCAACAATAAAGATAAGTAAGAAACACCTATGTGCCTACACTGTCACCTGTCAATATCCTGTCAATACAGGTAGGGACATCACCCTAAGAAGGGCGGCCCCACCTCTCGGAGGCTCACCCTATCACAATGCTAAATCTATTATGAATACTGCAGTGGTCACAGTGTGCCTCTTCATGTACAAAAGGGGCTAAACTGATGTCATGCTCAGAAATAATAAATTCCAACAAGCATAGCCAATGACATCAAATACCAACATGTAAAGGGGTATTAAGAGAAAATAACACCCCTAAAGAAAGACAAAACTCCCAAGCCATAAAGTATGGACAGAGAACACAACAGATCATGCTTACTGTCCTTTGTACCTCCAGGTCTCGACGTGCTTCCCCCTCTATCGGTCTTGAGGGTTCATCAGGGGACCTTGTGGGACCAAACCCCAAGATATGAGGCAATACTCAAGCATAAGGAGATGATGATGTGATATTGTTTGTTCCTCTTCTGTATTGATACATAAGCATATTCCGGCTTGGTTTGTCTTTATAAGTAATTTACGGGATGTATGTATTTTTAATGAATATCTAGTAAAAGTTAGATTTTAGAGTGAAACAATGATGTCACCATAAATCCATAATGCACAAGATGTGAATGTCCTTCCTGCATGTTTTTTTTTCCCCTTGATCCCTTTCGCACTAAGTTTTTTTTTTCCTCTGGAATTTCCTCATACATAAAAAGACACGTATGCTTGTTTTTCTCCCTATCTGACATG
This sequence comes from Phyllomedusa bahiana, assembly GCA_025379985.1. Lineage (NCBI taxonomy): Eukaryota > Metazoa > Chordata > Amphibia > Anura > Hylidae > Phyllomedusa > Phyllomedusa bahiana. Next base: position 32,055 of record JAODAL010036257.1, read on the forward strand.
AAATCAGAATAAGCCTTTCCCGTTTTAGGTCAATTAGGAACCAAAATTATTTATATTTGCCAAATGCCGGAATAATGAGAGAGAGAGAGAATTACGATTACGGATTGCGATGCCTTTAAACAATCTGGGACAGCCCATATAATTATGTCATGTTTTTGGGAACTTTTAATAGGTTTATTAGCAACATTTGAGATAATTAGAGACATACCTGTTAATATATTTTAAGGCACACCAGAAACACACTGCTTCTGTGTGTATCATGGGAAAGTCTAAAGAAATCAGCCAAGATATCAGGAAGAGACTGTGGACTTGTGCAAGTCTGGTTTATCCTTGGGTGCAATTTCCAGATACCTGAAGGTGCCTCGTTCATCTGTACAAACACTTATATGCAAGTACAAACAAGATAGGAATGTCCAGCCATCATACCGCTCAAGAAGGAGACGGGTTCTGTGTCTCAGAGATGAACATACTTTGGTCTGACATATGCATATCAACCCAAGAACAAAAGCAAAAGACCTTGTGAAGATGCTGACGGAAGCTGGTAAGATTGTGACATTATCCACAGTGAAATGAGTACTGTATCAACATGGGCTGAAAGGCCGATCTGCCAGGAAATAGCCATTACTCCAAAAGAAACATATAAAAGTCAGATTAATATTTGCAGATGCACACAGGAACAAAGACCTACATTTTTGGAGACATGTCCTGTGGTCTGACAAACTAAAATTGAACTATTTGGCCATAATGACCATCATTACGTTTGGAGGAAAGCTTGGAAGCCTAAAAACACCGTCCCAACTGTGAAACACAGAGGTGGCAGCATCATGTTGTGTGGTTGTATTGCTGCAGAAGGGACTGGTGCACTTCACAAAATAGATGGCATAATGGAGAAAGAAGATTATGTGGCAATACTGAAGCAACATCTCAAGATATCAGCCAGAAAGTTAAAGGGATTGTCTCACTACAAGGATTGCTTTTTATGTTAAAGATCTTGCAAAAACAAGTCACTCTGCAATATGTGCCTATTAACAGTGTCCTACCTATTCCTAGATATTTCCTGTTGTATGGGCTGCATCAACTCCTCAAATTGCTATAGCTACAGACCTGTTCATTCTCTCCTGATAGGCTGTCAGCACTGGTCGCTATAGCTACAGACCTGGTGTCCTCAGCAGCTCATCCCTGCAAGCCAGTAAACACCGAATTAAAAAATGATACCGAGAAAACACTGAGGTGAGATGAATCGATGTAGTGAGACAACCCCTTTAAAGCTTGGGCGGAAATAGGTCTTCCAAATGGACAATGACCCGAAGCATACTGCCAAACTGGTTACAAAGTGGCTTAAGGATAACCAAGTCAATGTTTTGGAGCTGACAGGCGGGCGTTTGTTTTGGAGTGGCCATCACAAAGCCCTGATCTCAATCCTGTTGAAAATGTATGGGCAAAGCTGAAAAGGCAGGTACTAGCAAGGCGACCTACAAACACGGCTCAGTTACACCAGTTCTGTCAGGAGGAATGGGCCAAAATTCCTACCAACTATTGTTAGAAGCTTGTGGAAGGATATCTAAAACATTTGACCCAAGTCATACAGTTTAAAGGGGTTTTTCCACGAAGTAAAATTGACGTGGGAAGCTTGCAAATTACATAACAAACATTTTCACCATTCATTATTATTAAAAAATCTGCACTGTTTTTGTTTTAGCTGTTCCCTTAGTGATCCATTGTTTACAGCTCATCTCCAGGGGATACGACCAGGGCTGAGAGCTCCTCAGTCCTGTTCTCACATGCTCAGACATCACCTCTTCTCTCAGGCAGCTACTGAGTGTTTAAACCCCAGGTGCTGTCACTCTACTCCCGTCCTCTCTACTCCTTAGTAATTAGTCAAACAGTGCAAATAAATAAAAAAGAAACCTCAATGAGGTTTGTGCATTGATTAATAGAAAAAAAACACAGGTTTTGTTCCTGCAGGGATTTGAACCTATGACCCCTGTGCCTGGAGCTAAAAACGTTACCTCTCAGCTACTCACTGCTCTATACATAAGCAGACCTTTCTTTGGCTACAGAGAGGAAAGGCCTGGTGATGGCATCCTGCTGGGTCACATGATATGCAATTCAAACAAATCACACACGCCTCCTTCTGAGCACACAGAGCTGAAGAGCAGGATACAGAAGGTATGAAATGAGATCGTGGCAAAACCCCTTGGAGGGCAATGTTACCAAATACTAATGAAATGTATGTAAACTTCTGACTGCAGAAAGTAATAAAAATGCCTTAAAAATATCCCTTCTCATTATTCTGGCATTTGGCAAATATAAATAATTTTGGTTCCTAATTGACCTAAAACAGGTAAGGTTTATTCTCATTTCATGTCAGATAGTGAGAAAAACATGTATATTTGTCTTTTTATATAGTGTATGTAAACTTCTGGTTTCAACTGTATGTAACACCACAGGCAACGTGCACACACAGATTTTGTAGTAGGCCTAAGGATTTTAGTGATGATGCAGAATAGAAATATTGAAAATAGTAATGCCATTTTAAATACATAATTTAGATAATTATATTTTTATTAATTTGTATAGTCCCTTTATATTCCACAGTGCAGTACAGAGATGGTCATCATTTACTTTAATCCCTGTCCCCATTGGTGCTTACAGTCTAAATTTCAGATTAACCTATACATATGTTTTTGGAGTGTGGGGAAAACCAGAGAACCCACACAAACACAGGGAGAACACATAAAATCCTTGTAGATGTTGCCCTGGTGGTATTTGAACCCAGGACCCCAATGCTGCAAGGTAACAGTGCTAACCACTGAGCCACCATGCTGTCCTAACACCACCCATCAGATCGCTAACAGCACTGAAAGGAGATAGGGTCCCTTACTTGCTAGACCCCATAGCAGCTGCTAGTCCTCCTGTCCTGTTAGTTAGGCGGAAATGCATGAAGTGAAATATGCCAGTATTCCGGCATAAAAAAGTTGCTTAATTTTTGCACAATTTGCATCTGTAAAAAAAAAATTGTACAGTTTTACACCAATGTGGGTGGAGCTTAGCAAAATTGGCTTGTACTGCCCAACAAATATTTACTGAAGTTTTTGTCAAAGTGGCGCTAATTAAGACAGGGAGCTACACCAGGTCCCAGGTAGCTTTTTCTAGACATGCGTACAGACACTGAAAGATGCACCAAATTAATATAATAAATTTGGTGTATTTTAATCCTGTGCACTTTTCATTAAGACAGACGTATTTTCTTTGTTTTAGTTATTGCACTTACTTCATATTCATTAATTCCATATGTACAGCCATACTGCTCTTCCCATCCGCTAATCTGTCAAATTATTTGAGATGCATACCAGCTGAAAACTCAAATTGAAATTTACCAACTTCTGTGCAACTCTGCAATGGGCCTTATACTCATGGTGACAGACACATTGAAGGAAGGCAAATTATAGGAAGGCCATTTTGAATATTTCTGTATAGAAAATAAGGGTAAGTCAAAGTGCCAGGATCATTTAATAAATCAGTCACTTTCAGCACAACCCTGAGCCCGGCAATTGTTAATCTTCGTGGTGAAAATGGTGAAAACCATGCCAAGGAGAAAAGTGATATAAGGAGGAGAAAACAAATTTTCTGGCAAAGCTCACTTTTGGTCTCATCTGTCCAAAAAACATTGTTCCAATAGCCTTTTGGCTTGTCCAAGGGATCTTTAGCAAATTGCAGATGAACAGTAATGTTCTTTTTTGGAGAGTGATGGCTTTCTTCTTGGAATCCTGCTGTGGACACCATTGTTGGTCAATGTTCTCCTCATGATGGACTCACATTAACATTAGCTGATGGGAGAAAAGCATTTAGTTGCTTATAGGTTACCTTGAGTTCCTTTGTGACCTTGCAGACTATTCTACCTTATGTTCTTGTTGTAATCTTTGTTGGTTTGTAGATAATCTGTCCAAACTGAGATGGTTTTGTTACCTTTTCCAGCCTGATGAGCATCAGCAACCCTTTCTGAAAAATCTCCAAAGTTAATGCCATAAAACACTTTCACGAACATGTGTGTGAAGGTTAGACTTTGGTAGATCCTTGTTCTTAAATAAAACAGTTCTGTAACGGGTGAGCGGGTAGTGGACCCACTGGACCACTGCCGGGCTTGCTCCGAGGGGGCGTAACTAAGTGGCCGTCGGGCATCTTCACAGAGCCCAAGATGGTAAGGTTCCCCCACAGCCACCAGGTGCTACCTCAGAGAAGTCTCCAGCAGTGGCAGCTGACCAGATAGGCCAGAAGTGCCAACGCTAGGCACCAACAACATTAGGGACAAAGCTATAGCAGACTAGGTGTAGAGATGTGCAGGTACAGACAAAGACAGGACTAAACGGATGCCAAACAGGAAGGTTAAACGGAAGGCAAGGTACAAAAACACAGACAGACTGGACACAACACCAAGAACATGAGCAGAGACTAAAGCTAGGACACTGGCTAGGAACTAAGTCATAAACATGGCAAGAACATAGGCACGGAACATGGCAAGGAAGCTCACGGACAAAGATACCAACAGAGACATGGAAACTAACCAACAACATAGAGGATACCACAAGGACACAAAAAAGACAGCATGCACACACCATTGGGGCATGGTTATAAGGCGGCGGGGTTATGGAGGGGGTTGGATGTTTAGAATCACACATACACAAAAAAAACACAATAAAGTGTATACTGTGTCATTTAGGAGTATAGTATGGGTTAACCAATATTTTATGACTGCAGACTGATTGTCAGCTCTGTGGGTCAGTATTATACTAATAATTCTGACCCACAGAGCTGACAATCAGTCTGCAGTAGTATTGATCAGCATTATACATGTATATAATATACATATGTAATCAGCTCTGTCATTACAGAGATTTTTGCCACCTGTAGTCATTAGATATATATGCACCCTGTAGTACTGATAAATATATGGCCTCTGTAGTAAAGATAAATACATATAGGCCCTCTGTAGTAATAATAAATATATGGCCCCCTGTACTAGTAACAAATAAATATAGGCCCCCTGTAGTAGTAAAAATAAATATAGGCCCCCTGTAAGTAACAAAATATAATTTAGGCCCCCTGTATTGTAAAAATAAATCTAGGCCCCCTGTAGTTATAATAAATATAGGGCCCCCCTGAATAGTACAATTATAGGCCCCCTGTAGTAATAATAAATTAATATGGCCCCTGTACTAGTACAAATAAATATATAGGCCCCCTGTAGTAATAATAAATATATGGCCCCCTGTAGTAGTAACAAATAAATATATTCATATGTGCCCCCCATACTTATAATAAATTCATATATGGCCCCCATAGTTATAATAAATTCATATATGCCTCCCGTAGTTATAATAAATCCATATATGGCCCCCGTAGTTATAATAAATTCATATATGGCCCCCGTAGATATAATAAATTCATATATGGTCCCCTTAGTTATAATAAATTCATATATGCCCCCCATAGTTATACCCCAGTAGTTATAATAAATCCATATATGGTCCCCGTAGTTATAATAAATCCATATATGCCCCCCGTAGTTATAATAAATCCATATATGCCAAACCCCGTAGTTATAAAAAAATCCATATATGGCCCCCGTAGTTATAATAAATTCATATATGCCCCCCTTAGTTATAATAAATTCATATATGGCCCCCGAAGTTATAATAAATTTTATCCAAACCCCTAGTTTATAATAAATTATATATGGCCCCCGTAGTTATAATAAATTCATATATGGCCCTAGAAGTTATAATAAATCCATATATGGTCCCCGTAATTAGAATAAATCCATATATGCGCCCCGTAGTTTTAATAAATCCATATATGCCCCCCGTAGTTATAATAAATCCATATATGGCCCCTGTAGTTATGATAAATCCATATATGCACCCCGTAGTTATAACAAATTCATATATGCCCCCCGTAGGTAGAATGAATTCATATATGGCCCCTGTAGTGGCCAGGCTAGTGAATAAAAAAAAAGAAAAAAAAAAGAAAAGAAGAAAAAAGTTACTCACCAATACCCGGATCCCCTGCAGAGCTGCTTCCTAGAGGAGCCCGCGTCCAGCAAGACCGTGCGGCGCAGGGGGTGTGACAACACCTCTGCATCATCCCCCCTGGGCCGCTGATCTGTAGATGCGGAGCTCAGTGAGTGGCGCATCTACAGCGATAGGGAAAGCAGGGACGGTAATGAACCGCTCCTGTTTTCTCTATAGCGATGCGGCCGCACGAGGTGTGCAGCTGCTAGGTCTGAGCAGCCAGAATACAACGGCCGCACAGTGCAGATGCCGACCGCCCGGACTAAAGTCACCAGGCGGCCAACATCATGTGTAGCCGGGGACGCGGTTCGGCAGAGGATGCGCTATGGCCCGGTGCCGGTCTGAGGACCGGCGGTTGGGGACCCCTGCTCTATAGGGCAACAAGGAAATAGGGCAGCAGCCAAGATGGAGAGGAGCAGCATGGCCAGCATGGGAAAAGCCGCACAGCAACCGCAGGTGGGTAAGCAGCGCCGACGGGAGCGTTCACGGTGACATCGGCACCGCAACAGAAACCGGATCTGCGATAGGAACACAGGTACGTCCGCAGTTCGTAGCAGAGGCCAGGGCATAAGAACAGGAACACGGCCCAAAACAGACACCGCGGCACGGACCATGACAAGTTCACAACCTCACACCTGATTGTCATTTTATTGAAAACACCTGACTTTATTTTAACCTTCAAATTGTTTGGTAATGCTAAAAATTCACATTGTTTTGTAACTCCAAGATATGGATATTTCTAAATTATTTATAACATTTTAGTTCTCTTTACCTTCTTTTAGGACTTTTGTGAAAATCTGATGTAGTTTTAGGTCAAATTTATGGAAAAATATTGAACAGTCTGAGGAATTTGAAGCTTCACTGTACATACAACTCTATCCACACAGATCCTTGTAGTGTTAGGGCCTCTCATTTAGTGAGAAAAACAGATGTTCTTTTTGAATTTAGAAACTAATAGGTTTCAAAGAGACCATGAATGATCCAAGTCAGCAGCAGGGCACACATATAAAGCACAGTATTTTATAATGGATTTTATCTAACTAGATAGAAGGATTACCAATAGTTTACCATGAGATAATATTAGAACTAATAAAATGATTTGGTTTCACATAAATCTCACCCTATTTATGGTAAAAGTGCTTGAGACTTTTTGGATAAAGTATATGCACAACTTTTATTGTCCTCAATGTGTACGAAGAAACAATGAACAATAAATGCACAACTTCAACTAAGAATAGTAAAACACTAATTATCCACACACTTTCATGAGTCATCAGCTGCCAGTTAAAGGTTTACAACCCAAAAGAAGAGATAAGACGGAGAAGTGATTTATTAATAACCAGGCAAACACTAATAACACTTGGGATGGCGGAGTACTCAAGGTTCAAGGCCAGCTCCGAGAGATTTATAATGCAGTCAGATGTCTATTCAACCCCAAGGAGAAAGTCCATTATCAAGAACACTTGAGAAGTGCTGCACAGTATGCAAGGAACTGGGAAACAGAGTTTGTAATATGATTGCAAGTCAACAATGTTATTATGTCAAATATTATCTGATTGCGCTGAGAAACATGCCTAAGGAGGTGCTATTTACATACACAGATACATATTATAGCCACGTAACCAGAATGCTGAGCTCATACCTACAATAAAAACTCTTTTCCTTCACCTGTATTTGCAAAAGATCTGTAAGCAACTGACTAAAGATTCTTTTTTATATGTATTTTTTGCATATGGTGGTAAAAGTGGTACAGGAAAAATCATTTCCAAGGCAGACATTTTATTAAAAATATAGAGCTACCAGTTTACTTTTTTTGGCTGTCAGAATTGCTAGATGAAGACAAATGACTACTGTATGACTCCTGATGCTCCTCGTGAAGACTTTCAGCTGGCTTAAAGGGGTAGTCCCGTTTCAGGAAATCCTCTTCGCTGGCCGCTGTTGTAGTGCGATCAGGCCTGCATGTGAATTGGGAAGGGGTGGGATAGTCCCCATCCAGCGCTTCAACAAAAAACTGATAATTGGGTATCCCCCGTAATGTACCGATCACGAGTAAAACTTGCCCCGAAACTGCACGGTAAGAAATGTTAAAAATAAAAAACCTTTTAGGTTGCAGTTTTTTCTTCATCCTTTTTCCAAAAAAAAACGGTTTTTTAAACGACAAAAACCCCTTAAAATGATCTAAAAAAAAATTTATATCACCTCAAAAACAAAAGTGCATCTTTCCGTACACAGAAAAAAAAAAAAAAAGTTATGCCCTTCAGACTAGGCGATGCAAAACGTATTTTCCTTTTTGAAAAAAAAGTGTTTTTATTGTGAAAAAGCGAAGCAAAAAAAAAAAATTAAAAATTGGGGTATTGCTGTAATGTATTGTTGAGTAAGTAGCTGTCATTTATACCACATGGTGACCACTATAAAAAATAAAAATAAAGAACAATACAAGGATTGCTGTGATTTGTTCTAAACAAATCATGCACCCCATAATAATACCAGTAAAAACAACAACTCATCCTGCAAAAAACAACCCCAATAATCAGCTCCGTATCAGAAAAAAAAAAAAAGTTATGGCATCAGATGACAAAATAAAAACAAATTTTTTTTTAAAAGCATTTATTGTGTAAAACATAAAAAATTATATACAATTTATATCATTGCAATTGTTCCTTGTAAAAATTAAACAATTTCAGCTAAAATTGTAGATTGTTTAAAAAAAAAAATTTTTTTTCATTTTCAGAGCCTAATGCTAAAAAAATTCTTCTTAGGGGTGTTTATTAAATTTTAGCACCTTAGGGGGGTCTGAAACCGTAATCGACCTAAAAAAAAACGAATTGAAAAGGAGACCCAAAGTCCGTGGTGCTCTTCTTATTCTGATGCCTGTGGTTGAGCCAAATAGCGCACCAGGGCCACATATGGGATATCTCTACAAAGGACAGAATCTGGGGAATTTATGTTGAGTTGGATTTACCTGGTCATATCTACAGTGTTCCAATAAATAATGAATAAAAATTGAAAACCTGCAAAAAAAAAAATTACATTTTTAAATTTCCAAACCCTTTTGCTTTCATTTTGTGAAATATTGGGTTAAAAAAAAAAATTTAAATGCTTTTTAAATACTTTAAGGGCTGTAGTTTCTTGATGGAGTCTTTATGGGGGGGATCTAAATTTTGGCCCCTCACAGCCCCAAAACAGAACTGGACCCTAAAATAATCTTGTTCAAAATTTTGGAAAATGTGATAAATTACTAATTTTAAAAAGTACATTTTTAAAAAAGTGCCCAATTACAGTGGACACATGGTAGATGCTAGTTATAAACTATTTTGAATAGAATAACTGTTTTAAGCATAAAAATTTTTAAATTTGAAAAATGGCAAATTTTTTAATTTTTCAAATATTTTGCATTTTTCACAAATAAACAAGGATTGTTTTTTTCCAAATTTTCTAAATTTAAAGCAAATTGTCCGAGAAAAAAATCTCTGAATCCATGGTAGGTAAAAGTTTTCAAAAAGTTATTCAATAAAGTGACCGTCAGATTTTAAAAAAGGGGCTCTGTCACAAAAAGGCAAAACGGCTGCGGGGGGTTTAAAAAAGGGGGGGGGTTGTTCCCACAATTGCATTTTTATACTACAGGTTGGCTCAAGGCTGCAAGCCGGCCATCTGAGAGAATGAGGAGAGGGGGCACTTGTGGCCATCCTCATTTATTTCTATGGGAGTTCTGAAAATAGTGAGGGTGTGCTCGCTTATTTGGAGCTCCATGAAAATTTAAAGGGGGAGGAAGCTGCAAGTGCCCTTCTCCTCCTTTTTTC